>JABFOX010003627.1:0-10176 GCA_022817665.1 Axea sp. ZL-2020
GTTGTTAAGTTAAAATTTGCCTATTCTTTTAGCCTTACGGTTAGTCATTTCTGATTCATAGTTTATTGGATATTAATTATTCCATTGTATGTACGATTTAATTATTAGGCAAAATAATAATTACTCGATATAAAAACAATAATAAACAAAAAATCGCTCCACGCTGTTCAAGATATTTCTTGTTTGTAACAAAATCTGGTTCAAGTGCAATGTGTACGTTTGCGTGAATGTATGCGCACGCGAGTATCATGAGGGTTTCCACCTGGTACATTTCGAGGCGTTGCTGATGGCACAAAGTATATTTTAGCTGCGGGTGTGTCGGAAGTGCAAGATGCGACAGGACTAAGGTCGCCCCAAGTGAGGCGGTTCATTGTTCGTGTCGCTTTTTGTCTTTCACTCGATTTTGGATTACGTATCGTCCGTTTTCGCAAAAGAAAAATTACATTTGTAAAGGTAAAATACTCAACTGTATTGTGCAATTTCAAGATAACGTATTTCTTAAACGAGTTATTGAATTGACAGAATATTTTTGCAGTAACACAACACTGGACGATGGCCCATTTTATTTATGAAAAAATTATATGTTCCAATGATTCTTAAAGTTTAAGACGAGTTTCTAAGGTACACATTTTATATTATATCAAAATATTAAAATGAGAATTAATGAAATATGGAAGCATAATTAATGAATGAAAAATAATAGAATTTTGCTATTAAAAACTTAAATTATTTACTAAATATTGATATTTATCGGGATAAATTTTTTAAATGAAATCATATAACTTTACTTTAACAGGAATTCTAGTTTAATTATTTTAATACTAAATCTGCAATTATATCAATTTTGCACAATTTTTATACGATTCATTAAATAAAATTAACCTGTCCAAGGATTTATTGCATTGAAAAACGAAAAGTATTGTACAGTAGTGAAAAAACTTTCTAGTTGGAGTTTTGCAGCAAATTTGAAGGAGCGTGTTTCTACATCGTTACAGTGGTTGAGAAAAAGAAGTTAAGCCCGCAATGTTGATGTGAAATCAGATTTTGTTGAAAACACAAACAATCGCTTTGACGTTGACATAAAGATAGTAAACAATTTCATTTTGTTAAGAGACGTTTTTTTATACGAAGTTAGTATTTTCTATTATATTTGGATATATAAGGATATACGTCCATAGAATTGTACCAAAACAACCATATTTTCTACTGATTTATCAATTAAACAATGTTAATAATATTATGTAATAAACATTCAAAACTACTAATAAATAGGACTAATTATTATTATTTGAGATATAATTTTAAAAGCTTTGTGTTGTATTTATATAAATAAAATCCTTTACCATCCAAATAAAAAACATTGTATAACAATGATGAATTATATTTACATTTAAGAAGAATTTTTTGCTTTTCCTCAATTTTATACGATATTTTTTGCATGAATTCATTCTCAAGTATGCATTCGCGTTATAAAATTTTGATACATTTTATATTCTTTGTCTTTTTGTTTACAAACGAAGTATCGGCTTTATAGAGTACATTCATCTTCTTTTCAAATAAAAATCTCTCCGAATGGTTTTGATTTTTTTTTTTTTTTTTCGTTTACACGTCCATGATTTAAGCCTTAATATAAACTAGAATGTATAAGACTGTCATATTTTATTTTCACTTAACAAAATGATGATGAAGATCAATCGAGTATTTTAAAAATACAACCAAACGTTTTACTTAATGATTTCCATTTAAATACACAATAAAAATTTTTTTATGTATTTTTGTTTGAATGTTCATCAAACATTTCGTTACTTTTATTTTTACAGTGTATTTCGATTTGACGATCACATCCGAATGCTTTATTCAGATTCAAATTTTTTTTACTGCACTGAACTGACGGTGGCAACAAAGTTTCTTTTTCACGTAGTAAAGCTTTGAATTTTAGAAATGTTCAAACTGTATTTAATATGCGGTTAATTTAGTTCAAGTTTTAAAGTTCGTCGACTTTAATAAGAAACTCTCACAGCCATTATAAACGTTCGACAATAACTAATGGAACGTGCGAGTAACTTGTGTAAGTAATGGGTCACAAGTTACCGCGTTTATTTATGCTTAACTCACTTCGGACGGCAGTGGTACGTCCAGAATTCGGTCAGACAAGTTACGGCATTCAGCTCATTTAGCTGAATGTCTATCATCAAACAAATAGTCGCAGCAACAGAATACAACTTGATTGTCTTGCAAACTAATGTTTAACGTTATACACCTGAGAACTTGTGCGATTGTTGTAGTTCAACTGAGATTTCAGAGTATATAATTCTTAGACAAATTTAAAGCATATTTTTACAAATTACGGAATCAAAAATAAACAATGTTTAAATGAATTTTTAAAACCTTGAAAGAAAGTGTTAATATTTTGAATTAATACTCTTCAAAATTTGAAACAAAAAAAAGAAATGAAAAAGACATTTTACGTTCATTTACACAATGAAAATAAATAACAATGTATACGTACACTAAGTAATATGTTCAATTAATTCATAAAATGCTTTGAGTACATATAAGACTAAACAATGTACAAACTAATACAAAATTAACACGTTATGAATAATATTTGTTACATGAACAGAAATATTATTTATAAAGAATTAAATTTTTATTTTAATAGTTTCGTATTTTCTATTTATTCTATGGAATTAATTTCGGATAAAAATACTACATATTTATTTTTCCAGAAAACGTTGGTGATATTTAAATTAAACAAGATAGAAAAATGTAAAAATGATGACATTTTACCAGTTTTTAGTGGTAAAGTTTTTACGAAATATGAAAAAATGTAATAAAATATTTTTTCTCTTTCAAATCTCAACTGAATCGAGTAATGCAGTAAAATGAATTGAAAATAAAAATTAAAATTTTATTTGATTCTAACTGTAGTTATTGATAGCATAATAATAAGAAAATAGAAAAATAAAATATTTAAAAATTTATATGTTATATCAAACAAAGCAGTTCTTAAATAAAATAATAAAAAATTAAGATTATATATTGCAAAACATATGTTTGTTTATCCCCAAAGTTTATTTCGTTCAATTTTTTAATTTTCTAGACAATTTTTTTCTTATTCTGAGTTATCAAAAAATTTATTCTATAAATGAAATTAAGAAATTTTATGGATATTTTGGATGATACAAAAAGAATGTTTCGGGATATTTTTGTACCATAAATACCGTCGTAATTTATGTAAACAATAAATACAATATAAGAAAATAACGGACAATTTATAAAAGAACATTTCATGAAAAATGTTCTTTATTTTTAAATATAGAATTGATTACTGTGTTCCATTTTACAGTAAATTTTTTTTAAACATTGCTTTAATAATACATGATTACATCACAAAATATGTGGATTAAGGAACTGACTTCTTTTCATTTTAAGGAACAAAGGTTATTACAATTAATTATTAAAATTTGATAACGCAGCTGACATATTTTTATATTCATTTAATGCTCAGCAATTATAAACATTTAACCATAGTAATTTAATCGTAATTAATTTGATGAATATTGAACAGATTTTAAATCTTCTATTTATGTGACATCAATTAAATGTTGTTTTAGCTTTCTTTCTTTATTCTCTGAAGCAGCGTCAAAAGTACGTTTTCTCTCATAATAAGGTCACCAGTTAACTGGCAGCCAAACAGGCTATATTGTTTCAACATGTGAATCATTTTGATTTAAATTTTCATCTTAAGCATTACTAGAGTTGTACGTATAACGTTTGTAGGTTAACATTTATAATTTAGCAAGATGACTATGTTATTTACAAGTTTAAAGATGCCATTTCAAATTAAATATTTTTTCCGTACAGAGTTTAAAACTGAATACGAAATAGTATTAAATTTAATTTGATGAATTCTTTAAATTCATATTTTTGATCGTTTTAAAAATCTACCTCTCGTTTCTATATATTTTTTATTATTTACATAGTATAATAAACTTTTAACTTTATATTTTAATTTAAAAATATAAAAATGTTTTGGTTATACTGTCTTATGTGCTAATATTTAAAAAAGTAAAATTTAATACTTAAAATAATGAAATATAATATTTACGTTATAAATAAAAACATATATTAATGTACACAATAAATATATACAATAATATAATAATAAATTTATTTTACGGATAAAAAAATAGATAAAAAATTATATTAAACTTGATGCTGAATTTAAATGACTTAAGTTCGAAATGTGTACAACATTATAATTAATATTTAAAGTATAATACTTTAAATTTTTTATTTATTCACTTCAAATGTTTTTTTCTCCTCTACGAATAATACTATTTAATTCAGCAATCACAGAGATATAAAAATTAAAAGGAGCTTGAATCGACTTGTAGAAAATTAATTTAAGTAACATAAGAAATTAATAAAACATGTTTGAAAATTCGTAATCTCTATATATACTTATTTTCATTAGTTTCATTATAATTAATATATTATTCGTCTGAAAAATGTTCATTGATTCTTCCTTCTGTCTTTTAATATCACAATGAAAAAGATTTTAATTTTCAGTTTATAATTAGATTTCCAGTTGATTAAAAAGAATAATTCAAACTATTATTAAAATAAATTGTCCATGATAAGATAAAATGCAAAAATACATTTATTCTGCGCATTACGAAAATATATTTTTACTTTTATATTATCGATTACACCAAACATAATATTTGTAAAAATGTTAATTGTTGATATCATTATTTTTTAATTTTATAATGTTTATCCATTATAATTCGTACAATTATAATTAAATAATTATAATTAATTGGTTTGCATTCCATTATATTTGATATGACTGATTATTTTCAATGTATTACTAATTATTATAGTTATGCGTTCTTTAAAAATGTTGAAAACAAATTTGTTTATCATTTATTATTACTTATTTATTAGTTAATTATGTATTGCTTGATGATGAAAGTAAAACGATACGTACCTATTAATCATTACCAATTATTTCTTGGTGTATCAATATCGAAATCTTTCGACTCAGCTTATTAATCCATGCGTGAATATGAAGAAGCGATTTGGTCAAAACACAATTTTTCAACCGAAATCACTTCGCAAGTTAAATATTCAAATATTTATCACTCCACAATTATTAAAAGTTAAATTAACGATACTCGTATAACTTGCGAAAGTTTGTTATTACAGTTCTGTTTAATTTTGTCATCACCGCGGTGTTGGTTACGAAGACATTTATTCATCCGAAAGATGCGATTGTGAAGCAAGTAGTTTGCCGACAGTTTTGAGTGGAAATTCGTTTACTTTAGGACCCGCGAAACATTCGACGTAAATTCCACGCCAGGTCGATATTTTAGCAAGCGAACGAATTTCTCGAGTACAACGACGGATTACGTCATTGTAAAGCTTGGACTACCTTAATTTCGTTAGACGCAGCGCGTGATTTATTATGAACTTATAAAGTATTGCACTTCGTGGAAACCAAGATAGTTTTCGTAACTGCGTTTAGGAAGTTAGTTCGTCCGGTGTTTCTAATTGGCTTATTTGCTTATTTTATGCATATGTTTTCAAATGAAATTATGCGAGATATGACTGCTGTGACTTGAAATTGAAAATTCTAAATTACTCAATCTACCTTTTTAATTTATATTGTATTAAAAACTAAAAAGATAAAATACAATTTAAATGTACTATAAATTAGCAAGCAAAAACACTTCGTATGAAAAAAAGTCAATTTTATTTATACCGCATTTTGGATTTTAATTGAATATATATTATACAATATATGCCATACAATGTAACGCACAATTAATTTAGTTTGATACAACACTTATGTTACATCAAATGTTATGTTATACCAATGAATACATCCAAGTATCAGACGTGCATGTGTTGTTATATTCTACCATAGTATGGCATCTTTATATAGTAATATAAAATTCTGAATTAATATAAGGAATTAATTTTCATTAAAAAATATGTTTTTTATTTAACTTTAAACGAACAAGCAATTTCACAATTGCGTTACGACGCGTTCTTTTCGTCAATGTGTAACAAATTGAAATAAAAATCAACGATAATAGATGATTGCTTTATTATTTCTCATTTCGAAATCAATATTCATCTCTTATTTTATAACCGATCGTTCGCTTTTACTAAAACGGTTTGACAGTTTAACGAATCCTCTTAAAAAGAAATGGCTTTATTTGAGTTTGTAACAAATCGTTGGACTGATAACAAATAGATCCATATACAAGATAACGTCGCGAGTATGTTCTGGAAATTCTTTTCTACCTATTTTTGAAAAATGTACGACTCTACTTTCACTGCTGTTATATCGAAGCATATCATTAGTGCTTTATTGATAAAAAGGTAAAATAAGCTGTCGATGCTTCGATAATTAATTAGAAACTTAAACTTAGCTTTAACTAATAAAAGGTATAAAAACTCACAATTTTCCTAAAGTATCGGGCACGCTCCAGTGAACTCTGAAAAACAAATGAGCCGAACGTTAATATAGTCAATAAACATAAAAACAAACGATAAAATGGGCGTTGGAACCTACGCAATCAAACAACTCGAACTCGTGAACACAATTTCGGCGGTAAAAATAAACTCTTTGACAGACGAATTTTTTTTTCCAGAAAATTTTCCCTACCAGATTACATTCCACCTTCCAAAATAGTCGAGTTTGAAGAATAGCCTGAACTTTACGAGTCACGGTACAAACGTGAATAACAAGGCACAATAAATCCAGTTCGTTTTGATTGCCCTTTTAAAGCGATCAGTTCGTGTAAGCGGCGATATGGCTTGGTCGCAAAGTTTTATTTACCAAAGTGGATGAATCGGAAACGATATACAAACATTGCTAATGTTGCAATCGTCTGATTATTACATGCAAATTCCCTGCTACGATTAAATGAGTTTGCATTTGATTTATTTGTCCACCAAATTGCTTTCCGTTGAAAAGAAAGAAAAAAAATTTTCATAGATCATTTTTCGTGACTTTTTAACAAGTGTTTGATAAAAAAATAAACGTTTTTTTAAATTCGAAATATCATCTATTTCTATACTTTTTGAAATTTACTCAAAATTTGGATATAAAGTTTTCAAAAAATTAACATTAAATTTTTATCGAACTCTGAATGATCTTTAAAAAAGTATAAATTTATTATGTTGTTTATAACTATAATTGAAAGGTATATAGTTCGTTAATGAAGTTTTTCTTTTCGTTTCCCTTTCAATATGAACAAAAACATTGCACTTCGTAAGTAATCAAAAAAATTTTTAACTACTCGTTATCTTCAATTTGCAGAGTATTGAAATAATCAAACCCATGAAAACTTCTCTTTATGAGTATCAAGAATTATTTTCGGAAATTTGTCACAATTATATGACCACAAATTGAAGAACATCGATTCACCCGACCATATAATTCTACATGCATTAAATGCTTGTTTGCAGCAACACGAAAGCGTTATAAAAACGTGTGCTCTCAGTTTGACGTAATATTCATTTACACGCAACGCGCATGTGTCGCACAATAACTTAGCACTGAGCACTTTGCATTATTCTATATTTTCGACTCGAGAGCATTTTGTTTCACCGAGTGAGTTTTCTAGTCACTGAACTAGTTTATAAAGTTCCGTATTGGCACATAAAAATGCTCGTACATAATATACTTCATTAATTAAAAAGCGTCACTTTAAAGGCACTCATGCATTTTTCAAACCGTTATCAATTTGCGTTGTTGAACTGCATGATGAATTTGAATGCCGTATTGTCAGTCACTAATTAAATTCATATATTTACAGCGCAAACTTCTTAATAAAAGATATTTGAAGAATATTGATTCCATAATTAAATTTCAAGTTATTGTGATCATCATGAAATATTTATATTCTTTGCTTTAAGTTTAACCATTATCTTTATTTCTTCATTGAACATTAATTATCTGACTACAAATTATTTTTGTAAACAAATATTCGCAAAAAAATTAAAATTTAGTCATATCCTTGATTAAACATCGTTTGCTTTTTCAGTCTGACAAATAACTGAATTCTAAAATATAGCACAATTCCTCATTTAATGACTCGTTCGTTCAATTTTATTCGTGGATAACTGTAACACCGTCTCTAATTTCTAGACATTTTTTTCGCTTTCAGCAGCGCGAAAAGAAGTCACGGGTTGTTCGAATGGCAACTTAGGACGCAAAGAAGGTTTTCCTCCGCTTCCGCTAGTATCTAATAGCTGTGTTAGAGAAACAGCGACGCCACACGTAAACCTCGCTGCATTCATACATAATGCATCCACAGTCTCTTTCCTTCTCGTTGCAAAAGAACCCTATCATTGTTCGCGAATCATTGAATTGCTCGAACGAAATTGCTTTGATATGACACCATCCGATTCGTGTAGCGGAAACTTCGCCGCTATCGGCGTCGAGCGTCCGGCGCAAACTTCTCGCAAAAAGTCGCTATATTTATGCGAATTTCGTACTCTAATTTCATCTTTTTGCGAGCTAGTTTCTCTTCGTTCAAACCATTACTGGACTTTTTGTTGCACAAATATCTGCAAAAGTCAGATAAATATGTCGCAAATTAATTAGAAAATAAACTGGACTTATTAAAACGATTTGTCGATGAAATACTCACTTGCTCGACCAACAATTTCAAATTATCAGGAAAAACTCCGACCGCTAAACTTTCGATTTAATGAAAACGCGTCTGATCAAATAACTATTTGATAAAAAACCTGAATTTATCGTAAGACTAAGCTATAGAAAATTAGATTTCTGCATAATTGAGCGTTCAGTCCGATGAATTTCTTTGACCAAATAAATGTTTAATGGTTTTCAATTAAACGCATAATTTCGATCGATTCAATATTTGATCAAACACCTGTTTAATAAACGAAATGTCTGAACAAATGAATTATTTTTGATAATTAGATTTTGCAAAATTAATCAGCTAAATTTTCCAAACTGAATTATGACTGTAATGAATGAATTTCTACTAAAAATACAGCTAATTATGATTCATGATCAGTGATTAACCTTTGGCGTGAAACGAAAACTGCGCTTTACTTCAACAATAAACAAATTGCTAACTACAGACGAATTACCTTCTCAACGACTTATTATTAGGTCTTATAATTCAGCAAATCAGCGCATAAGCGATACGATGCGAATAATTTAACTCTCGTTTATTTTCCCGACTCAAAATGAAATAACTTTTCACTCACAAAGGTGTTCCCGAAGATAAATGCTCCGTTCATTAAAGTTGCAGTTTTTCATCACAGATGTTCCCAATTGTTCATGAACGCGCACATTTTTGTTCGATTAAACAACGTTGAATAAAATAATGCATTAATTTGTTTTATTTGTGTGTGAATGTGCCTTTTCTTTGTATAAACCAAATCGCGTTATCTGAAACGCAGTGTGTATCAATTTAAACCGCAATTCCCTTAAAGAAGATAGAACTTTGTCGATATTTTTCCACAGACACCTTTAAGCTGTTCTTTCTCCATGTAATTCACGACGAAAGTTTCTGCTCGTGTCAGTTGACCATAAAGGCGAATATAGGAGACTTTTCGTAGCGGTTCGCGCTAATTTTGCAAGCGATATAATTCTCTAGAGTGTATTTGAGAATAAATGAACTAGCTATGCGGAGAATTCCTATCGAGAATTACGTCAAGCGTGTTCCTCATTTTCTGACAATTTTTCTCCATAAACTCTGCCTTAAAAACGAGGAATTGGAAAAGTAATATTTCGGTTGCAAAGTTCAAATAACATTTCGCAGTCTCTACTGCACTTTTTTATTGTACGTTTGTACTTTGTCCGTAATTAAATTTGTGTTTGGTTAAAGTAAATATTGTTATACGAAATATTAACATTGTATATATATATAATAATTTATGTAATATTACACGAATAATATATATATATATATATATATATATATATATATAAAACCGTGCCCATTTATATATATATAAATATATATATGGAAAAAAAATATTTTGCGCAGCTATTTGTATACAGAGGACATGTTGTATACTTTAGAAAAACTCAAAAAGTAAACGATAAAATATAATAATATTGAAAAAATATATTATAATAGCTCTCACAGTTACATTAATCTTTGTTTTAATATT
>JABFOX010003628.1:0-10175 GCA_022817665.1 Axea sp. ZL-2020
ACGTATCAAGGGTCAGAAGATGAAAGTCTACAGTTATGTTTTAATTAAAAATTTAAATTATTTTAGTTTTTCTGAACTAAAGAATACTTACTTCCTCCATAGGATCCAATCTTAATTTTTGCAATTTGACAAGCACTTCGTAGGCTTGGTGTAAAATAGTTGCAGGCTGAATGGAAACTTGTAACAAGGCCGGTAAGTGTAGAAACCACATACTATAACAAGTACTGAGCAAACATCTTCCCCATCTGTCTGGTAAAGCCGCCTTAAATATAAATATTATTAAAATATAACTTTTATTATTTTACAAAATATAAAAAATGAAAATTAACATTTCTTAAAAAAAAAAAAAAAAAAAAAAAATTAATTTTTGGTAGATTGTTTTTTATTTTTCAATATAGTGAACCATGTGATGGATACAGCAATCTACCAAGAGATAATAACAAAAAAAATTTTGATTAACTGGTGCAAAAATATTATAATAAAAATATTGTTGATAGGAACAATAATTATTTTTATACGAATAAAGATTTCATTTTACTTCTCTCATTTTGTATCACATTTTGTTTTTGTTTCTAACAATTTTTTATTTGTCTATTAATTAAAGTTTATAAAAAAATATTCTTACAGGAACGATGTCTGGTACATTTTATTATTATAAATTCTTTTTGTAATTTGATGAATGATTATCTTATTTGTTCTTGTTTTATATATACTTACGGTCAACATCAACGATTGCACTGGTTTCCACTGTATTTCTTGAATTTGTAGCTGTGCAGACGTAAACACCTCTATCAGACATTTGAATGTTACTGATTCTCAATGTATCTCCAATTTGTCGTGCATTGGGACCTAACGAAGTATCTCCAAACCTCCACCATTTAACTGTGAAATCATATTTTGATGCACCTGCACAACGAATCTCTGCTGTACTTCCTTGAGGAACAGTTTGTTTTTCTGGTTCTGCTTTTATAATCGGTGTTTCTCGAGGCGGTACGATAGTAATTTTTGCTGTTGAACTTGTTTCTGTTCCTTCGTAAGAAGTAGCCGTACAAACATAAATTCCAGAATCATTGGGATTCGGATTTACGATAGTTAAAATTCCATTATTTTCGGATGCTGAATGCTGTAAAGGAATTCCACCAAGTCGGGACCATGAGA
Organism: Axea sp. ZL-2020; assembly: GCA_022817665.1. NCBI lineage: Eukaryota > Metazoa > Arthropoda > Insecta > Hymenoptera > Scelionidae > Axea > Axea sp. ZL-2020. Next base: position 1,159 of record JABFOX010003628.1, read on the forward strand.
ATTTAGATCGATTTGGACTAGAGCAAGATAGATAGACTGTTTCTCCCGTCGGTCCGTTCCATTCAGTAGGAGATATCGATGGTCGCTCTGATAAATTGGAATGTTCGGGTCTTTTGGGATAGTCTGTTGATATAATAATAATTAAGAAATATTACAGTTTTTCAAAATATATTTAAGTTTTAATCATCTTAAAAATAATTTCATTCTTTGAGATAAGAAATAAATTAAACTTTTTAAATACTTTTTTATGCAGCACTGTATTTGGTATTTTCAATTTTATTTATTTTAATATAAATAAATCATACTTGTAAGTCGTCTTAATAATAAATATATTATACCTTTAACGTATAATATGGTTCTTTCTGTATGAGTTCCCATGTTGTTTCTCGCGATACACTGATATTCACCAGCGTCACTTTTACGGGCAGACGGCAACCTCCAGATTCCATCGTGGAAACTCGCCTCCGGATTCATATTTGCTTGAATTCGAACCCATTCTAAAGTTGGAGCTGGGTTTCCAGTTGCTTCGCAATGCATTTCGACGGGATCACCTTCACGAACTTCTATAAACGATGGGTTTATCGTTGCTCGTGGTGGTTCTGCGTTAGTGCCTGTATTACAAAATAATAATAATGTTATATTTCGATATAATGTATACATAAAATCTTAATCACTATTTTTGTTTAAACACAAGTTCAACCACATAAAAACTATCAGTATTTTAAGGTAAAAAATACCTGGTATATCCAATAAACTCGAAGGAAAGTCTGTGTAGTTGAAAATTTAAAATATCAATAATAAGTTAGCTATAAAAAATTTGATTAGTATTACTAAATAACTCACCACCCACTGTTAGAGATACTCGTTTCATTCCAATGTTTACTCCATCGCTTACTTCACAAACGTAAACTCCACTATCAGTAACTTTGAGATCTCTAATAATCAAAAGACCGTGAGCATCGTCGACGCTTCTGTCAGATGGAAGTGCACTACCTTCTTTATTCCATTTAATGTTGACGGATGCCTGAATTAATGAAAGTATATTATTTGATTCATAGACATTGCTGAATTTAAAGATATTATTCAATATTGAAAGAATCTTACGTTATCGACAGAAGTGCCTGAACAATGATACCTCACAGTACTTCCAACAGCTACAATTTGGAATTCAGGTTCTCTAATGGTGACAATTATTTTTGTTGATGATCCACTTGGTAATGGTTTTACTGTAAGTCCCTCTGAAAACAAAAACAGTGCAAGACCAGATGAACAATTTATTGCTATGCCTTCAATGTACTTAATAATCAAATTTAAAATTTCGCTGAATAAACAAATATAAATTTAATATCGTGTAATATTTAATTAAGTGGCAGATGCTACAAACATTTCCATTAACCATACGTTGTTAGTGCTAGTGTAATTAATTATAGTTAGTTTAAGTACACAGAATCTGTTAATTTTATTTTGCTTTTTGTTTTATTTTATTTACAATCATTATTATGTTTTTTAGACAGTAACAACACTCAGAAAAGCAATCTAAGAATGTCATAAAATTAGATCTTAAAACTGCCTACATCCGATTATATCTAAACGCCATACCTTTTACAATATAACAACAGGTTTTGGAGCAACGTGACCAAATGCCGATTTCATTATATCTATGATAAAATAAGACTACGAAAGTTAAATTATGAACAACATTTTCTTATGAATAGCTCATAAATAAAATTTACTTTATAGGAAAATCAAATTTTCCAAAATAAAATGTTATTTCAATTTAGATTATAATTAAGTACTTTAAGTAATTGAAACAGATTCAGTATATCATTATATGATAAATAAATAGTAATAAAAATAATTAAATTATAAAGATTCTTGTAAAAACAATTTTTTTGAAAATAAACGAAAAATTTCTCAAAGTTTCCCAATGTAGTCTTAATTTTCCGATTTTTGGACAACTTCAGAGTTTATACAAAAATGAATAGATAGCAAAACCAATGAAGTTGCTCGATAATGGAGATCTAAAGAAACAAATTTAACATGAAACCATGGCACAGTGCATAATGATTCTAAACGAACTACGAACACTGGAGCCCTGCGACGGACACACAAACGGAAACCTAGGTTAAAGTCCGTCAAACCTGGCATAATAGTCGATATGATTTTGGAGAGAACATTTCCTAATTGATCCAGAATGTAACAATCCACGGAGAAAGGCGTATGACCAGTCGTGAGGTTGAAAGATCTGAATCCTCCGTGCGGTGTTTTGTACAAAGAACTCAACAATCCAGGCTGAGCAGTAACAGGCCAACTTCTAAACGGCGTTAGTTGGAAATGTATATACAAAATGTTGCCATATTCGTAGGAACACGTCAGACTGACGTCGGTGTATGGCTGAATTTCGAGTCTGACGGGTACTAGACTCACTCTGAGTTTACCTAACGCATGCAATACAAACTCATGCAAATTTGTTCACGTATTATTTAGGTAGAATAGCACTGTTGCTGAAATTAGAGTTGACTATTAATTAAAAAACGTATTGTTTCGTTTAAGCACTGATATTAATTGTCTTAATTTGCACCATGCAATGTAGGAGACCTATGTAAGAAGCTTTAAAAATGTCAGTTTATTGCCAGTAATTATTTTAAATAAATTAAACATAATTAGCCATTCAAAAGTGATTTAAAATTAAATAATTTAGACAAATTTGCACAGGCTCAAATCTCACCAGAATCCTCGCAGTATTGCCCTGAGTATCCGATCGAGCAATGACAAACGATTTGTCCATGCCTGTTCATCTCACAGCTTTCCTCATTTCCATTGCATGGACACAGTGTACAGGATCCCAAAATGCTAAGTGATCTGTCACTAATGTCCCTATAATAACCTCGACTGCAAGATTCACAGGATGTTCCAGTATATCCTAGTGGACATCGACAAACTTCGATTTGTGTTGCACGTTGGTGTCCCGTATGAATGTCAACTGCGGTATCTAAACTGATGTCACTGATGTATGTAGCAGTCATTTCTTCGCTGAAGGTAGCTCTAACTAAAATTGCCTCTAAGTTCGTTAAAACGGTCATTAAGTCTGCTCGCGATGCCGTTCGATGTCCTTCGATATTGATGCGTCGCCATTCGCTTTCTCTGAAGGGAACTGAATAAACCTAATTGGAATAAACAATATTATTTACATTCATTGATTAAAATATTAGATGGTATACTTTGAAAAGAAATATGTAATTTTGGTAAAAGTTTGATAAAAATATATAGTTAAATGTTATAACTAAAAGTTATGAAAAATGTAATGTATTTTATTAATTAATTAATTAATATATCACAGATTTGAAGTTAACAATTTATATAATATAATTCTCAGTAATTTTATAATAATATTAAATATTTAAATAATATACCAAAGGTACTCCAGATTGGATAGGTTGTGGATTTGTCCAAAATAAGGTAATGCCATTTCCGATGAAAATAACGTCTTGGTCCTCATATATTTTGGCTCTAGGGTTGGTTGAAATTTGCTGGGTTAAGGTTAGATGACCTCCGTAGCTTTTAACTTTATTTCCAGTAAATACTGACGGTAAAGACCAAAATAATCTTCGACTAGTTCTACCTCTCGTGTAACGATAACCGATTTCGTTTAGAGCAACGTTTATTGCAAAATCTTTATTAATGATCTCATTTCTGTTTCTATAAAAAGAAATTTTAATTATTGAATGGATCAGTTAATTTATAATTGATTAACAAAACTTACAACATATTCAAATCACAACTTTAATTTTTGCTAAAATGAAACTTGACTAAAAAACATAATTTAAAGGGATTTCAATTTATTATCAAAATCCCAACTTACGAGTCAGTAAGCACAAATCCATGATCATCGTCGTAAATTAACATTGGGATTTGTTGCAAGTAAAGTGAACTTTCGTGGCATAAGTTGGTTACACCGCTACAGAAGCATTCGTTGCAGCCGTCGGGATTAGTGACGGATAAACCGAAGGTGTCAGGCCGACAACGATTGCACTGAGAGCCTATCACGTTGCGTTTGCATAAACATTGTCCGTGGATGCAAGTACTGTTACGAGAACCGGCTGGCTCGCAATTGCATGGAGTTGGTCTACCGTGCGTCCAAACGCAGTCATTGGGCGTTCCTCGGGTCGCGTTGCCTGTGTATCCTGGCTCGCATAATTGACAGTTATTTCCAGTCGTATGATGAGCACAGTTCTAAAAACGATCATAATTTTTATTATTACATATTTGTGACTAATAAAATTAATTTATTATAATCTTTGAAATTTCACAGATATATATTCTCTCAATAACATGTTGAATATCAAATATGGGCAAATTTTACATAAAGATAAAACTGTACGTATTCTACTCAAATATTGAATAAAATTTGGTTACATTGTTTGGGCGAAATTTGCATTAGATATGAATAAAATTGATAGAAATCATTGTATAAAATGTTTAAATTTGCAAGATAATGTAAATTTTAAATAAATTTTATGTAAATGCTTGGATTAAATATTAATCAATATGTGTTATTTAGGCATACTTCACAAACACCGGTTTTCGGGTCACATTGATTAGAATGACCATTGCAACTGCATGGTTCGCATGTTCCGAAATAAGTTCCTTCAATGACTTTGGTGTATCCTGTTGTGCAATCTTCGCAAGAAAGTCCTTTGTATCCTATTGGGCAAGAACATTCTTCAACTTCTACCGCACGACCTTTTCCAGTATTATATTTTTCGGCACTGTCTAATGATACTTGTGAGAGACTAAAAATGAAGCAATATTCAAATTTAAAATATATATTTATTTCATATTCATTATAATTATATATTATTTTTAAATCAATTGCAGTATTTTTATACTTTATTTATATAATAATATTGAAAAATAATGCTGCAAAATTTCAGTCTATTTTTACTTCAAATAAATTTTTGTTTTAATTACGTTTTTTCTATTGTGATTATTAAAAGATTAAAACAACAATAGTATATTACATCTTAAAATGATCAATTTAATTCACACAATGAAAAAATATTTATAGAAAATTAAACAAATTATTAAATATATAAAATTAAAATACTATTATATTAATGTTGAATATTAATCTTTGTAAATTATACATAGTTTCTCATAAACTTACGCAGCTTTATCCGTGTGAGTTGTATATGTAGCCTTTATTTTAATAGCTTGAATGCTGGCCAAAGTTACCATTAAGTATTCTCGATCAATTGCAGTACCATCTGTTTTTTGCCAGTATTGTTCCATCAATGGAACTGTGAATGATGTGGAAACATTTGGCATGGGTGATTCTTGAGAGTAATATTGTAAAATATTGTTATTAATCTGCAATTAAAAGTTAGTTTTATTTTCACTGTTTATATTTATAATTAACAAAATGTATTATGTATTTATAAAATTAAAATACAAACATACATTGAAAAAACAAATAAACTACATTAGAATTATACAAATACTTACACTGACGATTTCGACATCCGCCGCATTATTTTTGGAACTGAGTCCACCTGGCGATGGAACATAACGTACAGTATATTTAAGAAAACCTCCATAAGACGTTATTTGATCACCAAGAAATATGGTGGGTAACAGCCAGTAATACACATTGTTGTATCCTCGATTGGGAAAATCGCTGTAGACGATTTCCCTGCTCACACTATCTAGTCGGATATCCTGGATGATAGGTTTTGCGTCTGGATTCGTTGTTTCGATGAGTGAGAAGTTTCGAATTGAATTAGTGAAAGAAATTCGTATCTAAAAATAAAATAATTTTTTATGCGTTTGCGTATTAAAATATTAACATTTTCATAGTATAGTTAGTGTTATACACAAAAATAATTGAAAATTTCTACACACTTTTCTAATTGAGTAATTAATTAGATTTATAAATATATTTTATATGTTTATTTTGTATAGTTTAGTAAAATTCAGTTTACTTAGCATGTAATTAAAATGAACCAAATTCTGACGTAAATTTTAATCGAACCTCGTTTCTGAACCAATTTGAAGCCGAACATCTTTGAGTGACACCCATGCAGAAACATTCGATACAGCCGAATTGATTTGCAGCAGCTAAGGTGAATGTATTGGCCTTACATTGATCACATGTTAATCCAGTTACATGTTTCTGAAATAGTGAAGTTAATGATGAAAGTATTGTATACAATTTTAATGAGAATACTACAAATGCTAACTTAAATTTAAGAAGACCCTTTATTAGATTTTGTAGTATTTAAATTTTGTTTCAAATGATATGAACAGAAACAATTACATGTTTTGCAATTATAAATTTTAATATTGTAACTTTAATGTCTTCTTAATAAAGCATCATAAAACTAATATTATTCATTTATATATATATACTAAGTATTTATTTGTGTAAAGTTTTATATATATACACACAAATAAAAATCTGTGATCGATAACTTTCATTGTACTCAATACTTACAATGTAATCAGTCAACAGTCCGTCCGATAAATGAAGAAGCATTAACAACAATCGACAAATAATATTTTATGCAGAGTTAATTATTATTAAATGAATACATTAATAAATGAAAAATTCTATAAATCTAGTAAGAAAACTTTAAGGTATGATAAAATTATTTAATTATAATTTAATTATAATTAACTGTATTAACTGAAACCTTAATTTAAATTAATTAAATATATTCGTAATTAAATAAATTAAATTCAATTCAATTTTATTAAAATTGAATAAAATTATTTATAATCATATCGCTTTTAAATGTATATTTTAAATATATATTATAACCATGCATAAACATATAGTTTTTATTATATTTAAATAAATTTGAATGTTTTTAATATATTTTAATATATAATATGACATTTCAAAATAAAAGTAGAATTAATATATTTTCCTTTAAGAAAACATACTAATTGAATTTTTTAGTTTATTAATTTAATCAAATGAAAACGGTAATTATTAATTATGATTATACAGCTTTACCTTGCATCGACATCTTCCAGTTAAAGGATCTGCAATGACACTAAGACTTCCGTTGGGATTACATTGAGGTATATCGGGTACGCACATATCGCCTGGAATAAGTGGGTTGCCACGATAGCCAGGAGCACATTTTTCGCATCTTCGGCCATCGTATCCAACTGGACATTCACACGTAGGGTTACCATCAGAACCTAGATGACACGTTCGTGCAAATCTACAAGAAAATGAACCAAATTATCCATCATTAAATATGAGATCAAAATAGGGAAACATTAATATATCAGGCTTACTGGTTAGATGGATTTGTAAGCGGACAAGGACAAAGTTTGCATTGTATATTTCTTGAAGGGTCTCCATAATGGCCTGGTGGACAAGGCACATTATCGGTATCAGCTCGACACAATCCCAGCCAAGGTCCAGTATTCTGTCTGCTATAACCAACTGTGCATTTTTCGCAGGAATTCCCGCTATACCCTGTGAATAAATGTTATTGTAATTTCTGTAGGAATTGTAAAATTACAAAAAAGTTTAAAGGTTTTCATTTAAAATTGATAAAAAGAAGTGAAACTGAATTTATTTACCCGTTGGACATGAGCATTCTTCTACGTATGATGCAACGCCCAATCCGGTATTCGTTACATCAGCAGTGTCCATCACTATGTTTATTATAGCTGTATCTAATTGTGGATCGTCGTCATACTTCAATCTATATATAAATTAAAATTTTATTTAAATAAAATTGTTGTTTGTGTAAAAAATTCTAAATAGAAAATCTTACATACTTGATTAAAATATTATCTACATTTGCCAATGCCATCATTATTTCTTCTCGAGAAGCCAGTTCTTCGTATCTTCCGTCGATTTTATACCATTCACCATGGAAAAACCGTACACTTTCTTCGTTGCTGTAACCAGGTGATAAATGGCTTCCTTTATGAATCAAAGTATATCCACTTCCACTTAGAATAACAGCAGGAGCAGTATTTAAAGTTCTAGTACCATTAAATCTTACACTATATTTTAAATATCCACCATAAGATTTTAATTGATTTCCATGATAACTTTCTGGTAGAACAAAGTATGGCACAGTATAATTGGTGCTACTATAATATGGATCATAAGCTCTAACACCATCTCTACCAAAAGGTGAAACATCTGTTAAGCTGCCTTCGGAAGAGTTCCATATTAATCTAATCCTAGGAAAAGTGTCCACTTGGACTATCCTGTAGCTATCAAAAGGTGGTGGAAATTGATAGGTGAATAAATTAGCACTCTTGCAATTTCTAGTGGCACCGAAACAGAAACAGGATATACACTCATCTGGAGACTTAGCTTCAGAATTAAAAGTGCCTTCAGGACATACATTATCTTCCGATTTGACCACCAGAATGGTATCAGGATTCGCGAAGGTGAATCCCATGATATTAATAGCTTCGCAAGAATAAGCTCCCTGATCTTCAAAAGTGATCTGTGGACAAGTTAAAGTTCCAGTTCCATTCAGAGAGTCGATAGTGCATTTGGATGGCACGTGGCCCCAGTTCAAGCGGAAATTAATTTCTGGGATTGGCATTCCGATAGCAGTACAAGAGAGTTCTAATGTGTCGTAAGGATTTAAGTACATCATTGGTGGAGGAGTTTTGACGATAGTTACAGCCACTGAAATATAAATATATTATTATTCACGACCGTAAAGATTGAAATATTGAATTTTAACAAACTGAAATTAAGCTACCATATTTTTTCATATAATATAGCAATTTTCATAATATTTTAATAAAATTTAGTTACATGTACAAATAATAATAATTATTCAACTAAAACCGGTAATATTTATACTGAATGTTGTATTTAGATATATCAATTGAAAAAAAACATCACATTTTTCATTAACTTTAATACAGGAGTGTTTTGACAGTAACTTTCAAACTAAAGTTTGGAGTTGTTGGGTAATCTTCTACTTTAAATTGAAAAATGGATGATGTTACAAATAGTTTATTAT
>JABFOX010003629.1:0-10175 GCA_022817665.1 Axea sp. ZL-2020
CCGGAATTAATTAGCGTTTCGGGATACTCCGCGTCGTGCCTGTGCCGAAGCATTTTTTTCTAAACCCAGCTAGCTAAACAACCAACGCGATAAGCTGACGCCATTCAACGCCATCCGAGTGGACACGTAAGCACCCCCCACGACAACTTAGCAAGAAAGTTCGCTTTCTTTCCCGGACGCATGTCAATCTATCACGTTTCATCTTCGCGCTTGCATGTCTATTTTGCAATATGAGCAGATCGTCGCCAGATTGTGACCATTTGCCAAATTCTTCTATAAAACGAAAATTTATCTTGGCCTGTTTTATTATGGTATTGCAGGGATGCATTCTCATTGTTTCTCACGTGAAAATGAAAAATGACCCAACACGAAACTGGTTTTTATTCGCATTTTTCGATGTCTTCTCCACAGGATCATTTTTATTTTGTATTCAAATGCATTGAAGGATTTTAATTAATGCTTCGGTTGCTCAAATGCATTACTTTGCAACAGATTAATTATTCAGTTTACTGTAATTATACATTACTGTTTTAATAATGGAATTCATTGTTGAATGATATATGCTATTTGATGATAATAAATTTAATTTGTTTAAATTACAACAAATATATTATATTAAAATTAAACGTAAATGAAGTTTCTTTTCTTTATAAATAATATTACTCAGATATGAAGATAAATATCTGATTATTTCCATAAATTTATACAAATAATCATTTCTGGCATTTTATTTGGTATTTGTTAAAACAATCTACAATTTTTTACATCATTTTACAAACCTGTGACAGTTCAAAATCTGTTGATGAAAATCTGGTGAAAACACTTATTTAATATTTCTTAACAGAATTAAAATCTTCTGACCATTTTATACTTTTTCTCTATCACTTCACTAAAGGAAAATAAAAAGTGCTGATACTATCCATGTTTTTAATATAATAGTTGTTGTGTATATAATACAATTTTGTGGACAGTATTTGTCCCTTTTTCTAACTAAAATGTGATAGTTTTCTAAATTTTGTTTTGTTAATTTTAAAGAAATTACTAATGTTTTACATACTTTTTAAAATATAAATTATTGTCGTGTTATTAATCGAACTCTAAGGAATTTGAAAATAAAGTCAATATGTCAAATTAAATATTAGTTAGTTTTAAAACAATCTACTAATTATAAATGTGTATTTATATTTATTCACTTAATATACAAATATATATATTTGATAAAGTTTAATATTATATCTATTAATTTATATTGCAAAAATTAATTTAAAATTATATGAATGTTATTATTATTATTCGAAATAAAATAAATAATACATTTTTAATTCCATTAGAAGATCTTCATACGTTTTATAAATTTATCATAATTTATTCCGATTCTAACACTTATTCAAAAACACAATGTTATTTTTCGTTGATTTCGTTATGTAAGGTAGTATTTTTTAAATAATAAAACTTCACTACAATAATTGTTAGTACTTCAATACTGCTTTTCGTGATTGTCCCAATAGATTTATTAAATCAGTACTTGTAAACTAAAGTATAAAAAGTATTAACAAGTAATTATACAATCTGAATGAGTTTTATTTATCAAATAGTATTTATTGGAATTAACTTCATGTTAATCAATGCATCTACTTTAATCTTTTTGGATTTAGTTTTAAGTCAGTAACGTGGCTTCTACTTAGAAAAAGTAAAATTCAATAATATTTGCAACAATCAAATACTTTTTAGAAAATTAAATCGCTGTACAATGACTATAAAATAATATCATAATAAATTTATAATGTATAAAAAAACCCCATATAGTGCAGAATTAAACAATGCTTGGATAAATTCCAGTAACGTTTATTTATAAATATTAATTTTAATACATATAAAAAAATAGAAGCACAATTTTTCAGATTCTAAATAAATATTTTTATTTAATAAAATATTTTTTTAAATCAAGAAATAATTAAAAATAATCATTATTTATTAATCCATTATTATTAATATAAGTGAAAAATATATTTACATAATTATAAAATGTATAATTATTGTATTATTTCATACAATAATTGAATTTCATACGTTGCTACATCAAAACAAACTTACATACACAAATTTAAACCATATTTAATAAAATTTTATTAGTCAAATCAAAAATTAACATAATATCAATTTAATTAATATATTTTGCTGTATTAAAGAATTTAAAAATTATCAATAAAATTTGATATGTACAAACTGTTGTTGTAGTTATCTTATTTATGCGTAAAAAATTAAAGAAAATTATGGTAAATAATTCAAATCATTTACAAGAATAGTGTAATTTATTAAAATACTTATTGAAGGATACGCAATAGTCTATATTGCATAATTATTATCCAATCTTCATTGATTGTTCAAATCTACAAAAAATGCGATAATCGCAAAAGGCATACAGTCTTTCATTATATTTACAATTCATTGTATATAATTCTTGAATTTCTTCATCTATGAAGAATAATTATAATTATTATATAAAAATTAACGATCTTTAAATTTTATAACGATGCCATAAAATTATTTATACTCTTCGCATATTTTTCAATCAATCTTCGGTTGACAAAAAGAATTGATTCATTTATAATTATAAGAGAACGAAATTTTCATTTAACCTGTCGATAAAAATCATTTAATAATGATTTCTACTTCCAGTGTTAGTTTTATTTATATATGCATTGCAATAATTAATTTAGTATTTAAGTTATTCGAAAATCAGGAGTTTTTGATTGGCTAGAAGGTTTGCGTAAAAATCCAGTTGTAGGTGGTGGACCCACAACTGTATTCCCCATTGGTGCAGTTGGATCGATTCCCAGTACAGGAGAACTTATATTACTAGTAGAAACAGACGTTGAAGGACTTGATGAAGATGGCGTTGATGGTCTTTCGATTGACAAACTTTGTTGCGGTAACTGAGCATCCGTTTGAATTCCCATAGAACCATAAATTTCTTTCAACATTAATAACATCGTATCTTCAGATTCCCTAAAATATTAATAACAGTATTACACATTTTTATATTATTAAATATATTTTCAATATGAAATCAAATTAATTAAAACATATTCTATTTACTGCTTTATACATGGACTACTATTATTGTTATATTTTATTTTAATACAAAATTGATAAATAAGTAATAAGCATGCTCACCAATAACAAACATGACTTGTAAGAGCAAATATATACTCATTAATATATTCGAAAGGTGCTTCTTGAAGTACGTAGTCAATCCTACGCCCACCATTCAGTTTACCGATTTTTACATCAGCACCTCCATCATCATTTTGTTGTTCCGGATTTGATGGAGGATTTTTTAGTTGTTCCTCGACAACTTTATCAATTTCCTGTTCCAGCGTTTGATTATCCGGTTTATGAAACATTGCTAACTGATAAACTGAATTCCACGTGCTCCTCACAGAATCCAATAATTTTTGTTTTAAATCCGCACCGACTCTTGCCATTGTTTCTTTTAATTCTACAACAGATGAAAAAACGTATATGGCTTTAACAATTTAAATGTTTATTGTTACTTAAGAAACTTATTCTGCGTAAAAATTATTTTATTCAGAATAATTTAATAATGCATTTAATTTTATTGTTTTATTACAAATTTTTTACACATCCATTGGTATCGCTAAAAGTACGATGATACACAAAAAATATATCCAAGATCGACTAAAATTACTGAGCAAAAATAATAAAAATAGTAATACCAACAGAGGGTTAATTATACTTGTAATTTCAATTAACCTAAATGCATTCTCTTCCGTCCTTTGTGATGTGGAATCAACATTGGTCTATATTGGTGTGCATCCGGATTAATTAATGATTCAACACGATAAGCGACTGGATCAAATGGATGAAAAATATTAAAGAAAGCCGGACATGTTGGTAACGCAAAATTTTCACCGAGTGTGTCAATTCCACGAACAGTCACAAACATTCCAATAGGACTTCCCAATGCAAAGAAAGCTTTCGGTTGGAAATTTAATTGTGGGTAATTTATAAAAGGTTGACCAGTTCCAGCAGCACCTATTACATAACTGACTTTCCTACTTAGCCTCCTTTTCAAAATTGGTGTTGCAAGTTGTTTCATTGGACCTAGACAACCTGAATCCTAAAATAAAAAAAATGTTATTCATAAAAATAAAATAAAGTATACATTATACAATTAGATATGACTCTTACATCATCACCAAAATTATCGTCATTTTCATTATTCTGAGTTGTATTATTTTCTGCTGGTGGACGTTGATGACAAAGTAAGTCGAATAAAATCAAACTTCCCAACGAATGTCCTCCCAGATAAATTCCACCGTTAAAGTCCGGATTTCTGTCATTAAATAGAGCAAAGAGTCTGTTTAATTCTTGACCAACCGTTTGCATGATCGTCTGACAGAAGATTGGACTTGTGTAGAACAATATGTCAAGTAACGTGTCGTTGGTAAAGTGACGCAATTTTGGAATGCTGTCTAAAGTGATAGCTTTTAATTTCTTGTCGATGCCAGTGTCTTCAGAATGTAAGGTAGCGTGCCAAGAGATTGGCAAAACTTCGATTCTGTTCACTGTTCCATGTTCGTAAGCTGTCCGATAGTGCGACTGAACTAATTGTAATGAAATACTACGAAATTCGTCAACTGTAAAAATAATATTAAAGTTTAATTAATTATACATTAATTTTATTATAAATATTTGTATAAAATGAATTGTTATAACATAAACATTCTTAAAACTTTAAAAGTAATTCATGTAATTATTTTCTTTAATACATTAATAATTTGAACATCAAAAAATAAATAATAGTAAATTTTAAAAATTAAAAGTAATCCATAATAAATGTAATATTAAAATATAGTCAGTTGAATTTATATTTTAAAATAGTGTATAATATTCATACTAACCAACTTCTTCGACGGTTCGGAATTTCAAATCACAAACACTACCGATTCCATGAACCAAAAACAACAAATGATCTACTTTTTCAGGCTCTCCATCTTCGATATGAAATTCGTCAACTCCTCGTTTGACCATCCTAGGTCTGCCAGATGTACCCTGTAAATATGGACTTTCCTCTGAACCCTGGAGAAATCAGGATCCAACGGAATTTTTGTGTCATACTGAAGGCACCGAACTTTTGATCCTTATGGATCAACATAAGACTATACGTTAACGATACTTTTTTCGACTAAATTTGCTAATTATAAGTTACTGGCATCTTTAAATGAAAATATTTATAACGATTTCAAATGATTTTAAATATATATGAAGTATGGATTAATGACATTTGTAAATTCAAAAAACTTATGGAATTAAAATATGTTAAATTCAAAGATATTATAAATATTATTAATATTGATAAATATTAATAATATTAATAAATAAATTATAAATTTACTACAAATACTTAAGAGTATGTTTCGTAATAGTGCTTTTAGTTACATCAACCGCTTCTACGATTGCAGTAAAAAAACTAATGTTTGATATTTCATGTTAAAAGAAGATAACGTATTGTGCAAAATGATCAGTCGATAACAGTAATGCATAATGTATAGCCTTAACGGTGCTTCGACTTACAGAAAAACATGTTAATGCTATAAGTATTCGATCGTTAAATATAATGCAGATATAATTAAAATTTTAATTTATTACAATATTTATAATTGTATTAAATTAAATATAATCAAATATGTTTTTCTGTAACACAAATAAATAAATAAGACTTCTAAAATTCTAATTAAAATATGAAGAAAATGCTTTTAACAATAACGATAAATTATATTTATCTTAAAAACTAAATAAAGCAATACTAATTTATTCTTTAATTATTTAATTTAACGCCAAGATGAACAAAATATTTTAAAAATATATAAAATAAATATATTTAGAATGATTTATTGTTTTATCTTAACATAAAATAAATCATTATTAATATTCATGAATCATTCTATATAAAAAATTTATATTTTAATTTTCTGCCAAATATAAACTCAAATAAAACTTTAAAATAATAATACTCACAACTGTTGAGCCCCATGAAGCTCCTAAATCTGGAGTGCTAGGTTGTAAATAATGCACTTGCAGTGTAGAACTATGCAAAATAATATGTTCTCCATTATTCAACTCCACTTTTCTATTCCAGAAATTTGTTGAGCATGCTTGTTTGTATTCTTCTTCCAATCTAACAGCCAAATTTTCTTCGTAAGGTGTATATCTCGAATCAGCAGCACCTTTATGAAACCAGGAACACCTTCTGACTTCATTAGATGCTTCTGACCAATAAACAGGAGATCTCTGACGACGTAATATATCAACATCGTAACGACCGCCGTCTGTAGCAACTCGTGTTTCTGGACTAATATCATTTGAATTATGAATTTCTTCCAATTTAAGACAGTCCTGCATCGAGAATGGCCGCCATACTGTTTTTGATTCTATCTCTTTACGATAGAACCAATGATGATAAACAGGTCGGTACTGCATTCGTTTTTCTAAGGTCCCTGCGGCCTAAAAAATTATTTCATTTATAATAATTATATTCCATTATTTTCTACATTAGTTTTTAAATATAATAATTTACAAACAAAACATTTGTATTTTAAAGAAGCAGTTTAAAATAATGCAATAAAATACTTACTAAATTTTGTAAACTAGGTGGTACTGTATCCGGCGATGATCGATTATTATAACTATTAACTGACATTTGTGTTGGACTTAAAGTAGCTTTACCAGTTGGTTCCGGAACTGGATTTATTACTAAATTGTTAGTTTGTTGATTAAAAGTAGCAGTTTTTTGAACCTCAAATATTTTAGGACCAGTCAAAAAAGTGTCATCAGAATGAGCACTAAAAAACTGTGGCACTGGATGAAAAGAAACAATTGGTGATGAGTGTTCTTGTGTTGGAGCTGTACCAGGAAAAAGAACTGATGAGAAATTCAGATCAGATTTACTTGGATCTGATTCATCATTAAAAAAGCTGCTGACGGAAGGAATAGGTTCCACAGGTTTATTCCTTTCTTTAATCTTTTCGATAAATGATTCATTTAAATCGATTTCAGCTAATTCCTCAGTTGATTTTTTACAGTTATTAGCATTTGGCTTTACTGCTCCTAAAGGACTTTTATTTTCTTCTTTTCTTTCAACAATAAGATTGTTATTTCTGTTTGCATTCACTATTGCTTGTTCTCTTAATGTTGGAGCTAATGTTTCTGATGAATTTAATGTTAAAGTACTTTCAAGCAACGAATCAGTTTTAGGAAAAGACAACTGTTCATCAAAATAATTGGTAAACGATGACTGCTGAAGATTAGTTATATCTGGACTATATGCTACTGGTGCAGAAGATAGATTTTGTGCAACTAATGAATTTGTAAAATTCCCGGAAGAAAAACTGTTATTTGATTTTGTGTAACATGAATTATCAGCAAATGATGGAGTTGAATCTATTGACTTGTAAGTTTCCTTTGGAGTTTGGTCAAAATATTTTCCATTAACATTAATTTCTGTTGGTTCATTTAGACTGTTTTTTGAAACAGATTCTACTTTTAAAACAGTGTCTTCTTTTCTTTCAGCAATTAAATGTTCTAATTTTTCTGTCACTTGTTCTGCTGATAAGGGTGCAAAACTTTGTTCTGAATTTAAAGTATTCTGTTGTAATTCAGATACGTGTAAATTATCAAAATACGAATTTATGTTACTATTTCCAAATGGGGGTTGACTGGTAATATTATAATTATTAAAATTTGAAAAATTAAAGTTAGCAGGAGTATTTTGGGGTGTCGCAGGTTCGGGAATTCTATCTGGAATCGACTGCGGTTGTGATAAACTGTGACCAGTCGTATTAACAGGACTACTCCTAAAAGAATCCTGTTGAGAATTTGCTTGAGCAGAAGATGGACTTCCACTTAAAAGAGGTGTCAAAGAAGCTTGATTTTCAGCAGTTTGAGGATTTGCACCTGGTATAAAATAAGACTGAACTGATGAAGAAGTTTGATATTGAGGAAATAAAGAGTCAGCAACAGTTGACTGTTTTATAGATGTTGCTGTTAAATCTGGTGGTGGAGCGTATTTCAATCTACGTTGATTACCAAGCCTATAAGAACCAGGTCCTGAAATAATTAAACAATAAAATTTACAGTATAAAAATGGAGAAAAAATTGTCTTCATAATAAAATGTTAAAAATACTATTTTTAATTAAATTATTTAATTATATTTCGCTTATTTTATATTACATCATGCATTTTATACAAATTACCTCCACTAGGTGGTAATGTAGATACAGGTGGAGGTTGAGGTACTGAAACTAAATTTGGTTCTGAATTTATTCGTGGTGGATATGAACTAGATGAACAAACTGCAGGAAGGGTAGTTGTTAAATTATCCAAATGTTGAGAGTTCCCTTCTAAATTATACGACGAATTGATTGTTGCAACAGAAGCTTTTTTTTCAGCTTGCGTTCGAGTTGCGTCACTTTTATTTGATGATAAAGATAAATTTGGAAATGATGACAATATAGATGTAAAATAGCCTGGTTTTTGAGATTGATTCAAGGGCAACTCTTTAACTTCCTCCGCAAGAGGGACAGGGACGTCTCCTGGAGATCCAAGTGTTGCGTTAGCTGGACTTTGTCCTAAGAAATTATCCACTTCACCCTTTGGCGAATCATTTTCTAAAAAAAAAATATTTTGTTTTAAAATTGTACAAGGAAAATAATAGAATTACTTTTAAATGCAACTCAATTAATATAATTTTTATTTATTCATTTCAACAATATAAATAACGTTAGTTATTGTGCAACTACAATTTCTTTGACTATCCTTGAAACGCATGTCTGGGTTTTTTTATGAATTCATAAGTAACCTAAATTCTTGATCTCAGTCATTTTCTTTAGTCAATATTTGAAAGTATGTATTTGGTTTTAAATTTACTGATGACGTGTATCAAAATTCTATTATTTTACATTTTTTTACATTGACGTTATTTACATTAATTATGCAATGATAAATGAAGCGTAATTTTAAAAAATATCAATTTAACACAAATGCAAATTATTATAAAATTTATTGTATAAAAAATCAATGTAAATACTGAAGTACGATGTAATATTTAAAACTGATAACTCAATTTCCCATGACAAAATTATCTTCGAAATTAACGGATGACTTGGTTGTATAATCCTACAGGAAGGTTTACTTTTAACTTCTCAATGCCGTAATTCGAAACGTATTATCTTTTGTAAACGAAACCAAGTTCTTATAAGCAAGTGCCTAACAATGAATGACCAGTCAGCTCACAATGGCGATATCATTAAGTGTCATCCTATTTTTTATA
The DNA here is from genome assembly GCA_022817665.1 of Axea sp. ZL-2020. Taxonomy (NCBI): domain Eukaryota; kingdom Metazoa; phylum Arthropoda; class Insecta; order Hymenoptera; family Scelionidae; genus Axea; species Axea sp. ZL-2020. Next base: position 9,357 of record JABFOX010003629.1, read on the forward strand.
TTTACATCTTTAGTGCGAAATTTAAGTGTTTTTGGATTTAACAGTGAATCTTTCAATTATCAAAATTATTTAAATAACAGTCAATCATTTGAGCAATTTTATATTGGAAAAGTGAAATGCTGGAGGTTTGTTTACTTGTTAATTTTATTTTTTGTTTATTATTTTTTCTTTAAATGTTTATTACTTTAAATGATTAATTATTAGTAATGGATAAATTTATTACTTTAATTTAATCTAAAGTAATAAATTATTAAAAATTTATTTTATTAAATTAAAGAAATGTTAATTAAAATATTTGTAATTAAATAATTAACTAATTAAAGATATTATTTAAAAAAAGTAATTTAACTGCAATTTAAAGTAATAAATAAATTTATTACTTTAAATAAAAAGTGCCAGTCAAGACTTGGTCATGTAAATATAGTCTTATGTACATCAGAGTATATATAAATATAACATTCAATACTTTTTGAATTTACATAGTAACAAATAGTCCTGAGGGAATAACTTTTAGCAAATAAAATTTTGACATAATTTATACATATAAATTTTACATTAAATATATAACTTTTGCAGTATTTAATCATTATTGTATAAATATAAAAATAAAACCAATAAACCCGTTGTAATTGTTTTAAAATAGATTCAACTGTAAATTGAATTTAGGGTGATTTATTAATCGTTATTGTCCTTTTTTTTTTTAACAACAGAAGCACTATTATAATTTAATAAACGAAAAGAAATGAAAAAAAGAAGTTAAATATAAAAAAATTTTAATTTTAAACATAAAAGCATTAGCAACAAAATCAATACTGAACC
>JABFOX010003630.1:0-10175 GCA_022817665.1 Axea sp. ZL-2020
AAAATTATAAATTAATGCATCAGCATAATGAAGATGCAATTTATGAAATGTTAATTAAATTGTATATTAAAGCATTGTCGTGATTAAAATAATATGATACTATTATATATTTACTCGGTTTAATTAACTCGCACACATGCTTTAATACAAGAAATAGTGAATAATATATAATTAATGAAAAAATTATTGTGCACTGAATTATAATTATATTATTACCAGAATGATATATTTATAAATTTTATTTCAACATTATATATTATTTATATGCAATGAATATACTTTTTAATGTATTTTCACTCAGAAAAAACGTTTGGTTGTGGCAAGTAAAATTGTTTGGCTATTTAGTAAAATGTGATTAGTGAAATTTGGAATTAATACTAATAAATAATTTGGTTGAAATATTTGGTCATTTAAAAATCAGTAGTTTTTAAAACCATGCATAAAATAGTATAGTTTTTAAAACTCAATATTTTTAACTTTAAGAAATTGAATGTTCATAACAAGTACGTTTAGTTATTAAATTAATTATTTAGTAAACTCTTAAAATAATGCATAATATAATTATTTGAAGAAGTTTTGGTATTTCTCAATTATCTTAAGATTGAAAATTAAAATATTGTTCAAATTCAACACTGAAAATAATATTAAAATTAATAATTTATATAATTATTTAAGTGAAGTGCATTTAATAAAATAATTAAACTATAATGATGATAAACGCATTTATGAATGGAGCATTTAAATATTTTTAAATGCTAATACATATTATAATATAAAATTATCTTTCTTAGCGTTACATCGAATTAAAAGAATTTATATGTTGTGATTCTTTAACTTTAATTGCAATGGCTCAAACGTATTTCATTTTCATAAGAAATTTTAATATAGAATTTCCGTACAAAAGCGCTAAGCCAAGTGTATGAAAATTCCTACGAGGAACTTCCGCGTACCATATACGGAAGCAGTTTCCATAAAGAAACTTTTTTTAATTTGAGTTCAGGTCGCTGCATAAAAATTAGTCATCAAATTTCCTGAAGTTCTGTTAAACAGTGATTACAATTAATCGATTTTCCAAAAATAGAAGCTTGTGTGCAAAAATCGGTATTGTTTTATACAAAATAAATTAACATTAATTATTTGACGCTACTTTAAAAGACGCAACAAATTATTTGATGGCGAGATAAGATTTAAACGTCCACTTTATTGGTCATTTTATTACGTACAATTATAATTTCAAAAATAATAGTGCTTTATATTTGAACAAAAATAAAACGTAAAAAAATAACGATACAGTACCAAATATTGCTTGAATATTGATTATACATTTTATTGTAGCAATATTAAATATGCAAATATGAAATAAACATTTTCCCACGATATAAATAATCAATTTGAATGTATTGTCTGTTGCAGCCGGTATGTATAACTAATGATATATATTTTTGTTTGTGTACAGAATCGAATTATCCATTCCGTTAGCAAATACAAAAGAACGGGAAGAAAATACGATTCCATTTTCAAGATGCAACATGTATGCAGTAAATTACACAGAAATGTTGAGCCAAGGCATAACGAAAGCTGATCCCTCGTGGCCGGTAAAACCTTGTGATAATGGATGGAGTTTTAATTATACTATGATACCTTATGCATCTATCGCTGCAGAGGTAAATATGCATTTTTCAGTTGAAAGTTGTAAGTAACGAGGTTTAAAATTGCCCTAAGATTAAATGTACAAAGTTTTCTTTTTTTGCTCAGAAATATATTATTTTAATAATTTATTTCTATAAGTTTTATCTGAATATTTAATTTTTGTTTAAATATTTAATTTGCGTTTAAATACTTCAGTTATGTTTAAATATTTCATTTATTACATATTACATTGCAATATGCATCATATTTTAAGATGTTGATTTATGTAGTCAGTAACAATCATGTCTGACATAAGAACTAATATCAAATTAGATATTGTATTATATATATATTAATTTTAATGTAGAAATTTATATAAAAATGTCTAATGTTAAATCAAAGTACCGAATTCTTAATTAAGTTATTCTCACTTAAATTGACAAATACATGATTCTATAAAACAACCAGCTGATCACGATGTGGTCAATTTAAGATCGCGATTTGGCCAGTTTAAGAGCTACACTTAACTCTTTTAAAAGGGAGTTATAAAAATGATAAAATGGCGGTAAAATTAAGCTTATTATAAATAATATAATAATCTACACCAGACTAGACCTAACCGCAGAGTTAGGCGACCTATAGCCACGGGATGCAAGTCTTTTTCATCGGCAATTTTTATTGCTGGCATAATTTTTTTGTCATTATTAATCATTTAGTTATAAATTACTTTTATTCAAAATCTTTTTATGACAAAAAGTAATCAAATGACCTGTTCTAAAGGAATAAAAAATGTGTACTTTTTATGGAGAGAGGTACATTATTATTAGCAATCCACGGATACCGAATACCTTATGACGGTTCTAAAATTGTACATAACACATGCATAACTATGACTACATATGTATCATATATGGACTACATATCCATTATATAAACATATTACCTTTTATGAAATTTAAGACCATAAGACGGTGTGGAAATTATCGTAAATACATTTAAATTTTGTTAACATAATTATCACGTTATTTTTTACTACATTTGTTACTGTTATCAGATAAGGATTATTTTTAAAGCAGTCCGAGAAATTTATATAGCGCTTTATTAATAGATACATTTAATAATTAATGTGTCATTATTTACCTCCGAGAAAATGCAATTAGCATAAAAATCAGTGTTTGTCGCAAAACACTTATTAATCATTTTTAATACAAGAAGTCATATGCCTTTATCCTGTAACTAACGACAGCCAACGCAATAATTACATTTTCCTGATTGTAAGTGATAATCCATTTTTCCTAAAGTGGAAATTTATTGGAATTATAAGAAACACTTTTTTCCCAACTTTTTGCAAACGTGATTTTAAATCAGTATCCATGTGATTCTTAATTCAAATACATTTGTATCAACGTTTGTTTGTAACTTCAGTTTATGTTAGAATAATGTTATTAAAAATAAACTAAAACCACCACTACTGCTTGCTTTTACAATTTATCAATCACATTGCAAACAGACCAGTTATTTCATCCAATTAGCATTTTCTTTCTTTCAATTTTAATTACAAAATTCAGTCGCAAGAATTTCTTTTTGCAATGAAACACATTGCCAAGTATATATATATATAATTATATTAATGTTAAATGTAATTATTATAAATGACGTTTTTATATTTCTGTTGATTTTTAGTTACAATGGGTTTGCCAGGACACGTATTTAGGATCTGCCGCACAATCTGCCTTTTTTCTCGGTAGCATAATCGGTGGTCTTATATTTGGATACATCGCGGATCACTACGGTCGTATTTCCGCCTTAGTGTCGTGCAATGCTGTAGGATTTATCGCTTCTGTCGCCACAGCGTTCACCAACAGTTTTTGGACATTCGCAATCTGCCGATTAGTCGTCGGTACTTCGTTTGACAATTGCTTCAATATCCTTTTTATTATCGGTAAGAGACGCCCATCAAATAATTTTGTTTAAATAATGAACCGTGTTTCGCATCATTTGTTTTAAATAAAAGAATATTTCATTTAAATTATTTTATTAGAGTAAATAACGGAAATTTTAAACGGATTCAAGTCAATTCAATGAAATCGCTCAATATTAATTTGTGATCATAATTTTCTTTATCAGTGAAAATAAGGAATCCATCTTATTGTTTATGGAAATATCCATGAATCATTAAATGCATTTAAATTGCCTGTATTTAACGAATGCGGTACGTTTGCTCAATGAGCGTGCGTTGTAAAAATCTACTGCAATGAATTATGCTTTTAATAGATTTATGTGCTATATATCACGTAATTAGAAAAGCTCCGACAGAATGGGACAGTTTCTGTTTTTGTCTTCTAATTTCAAGCGTCCCATTGTTCGCAGAAGAATACGTTCTGTACCGCTGCAAGCGAATTACGTATGAGTGGAAAATTTTTTTCAGCGCAATGGGTTACTTTATGTATAATCCGCACATAAAATGTATACATAATTTGTGTATAAAATGGCGTGGTTTTTACTCAGAATTAAAAATCCATTTTAAATGAATTCAATGCCTCACATTTTAAATTCTAATACTTCGTCATTATTAAATGCAATTTAATTGTATACTTTTACAAACATATAGAATATTTTTACATTCATATACGCGCGTATGAATTATACATAATTAAAATGTTTATAAATAAATATTCATACACGTGTCATGAAAATGAAATTTATCACGCGTTATAATAACTGTAAAACTTAACGTAAATCTAAATTTGCGCCGATATTATGAAATTAATACGAAATGAAATAGTTCCTAAAGATCAGACCATTATCATTGGATCTTGTGTCAGAATACATTCAAATTAATAATAATTAATTATGTTCATATGCCGCTTTTGTATATGTTCTGTGCATATCGAAATAAAAAAATTGAGCATTTCATTCAGCAAGTTCACTTGTAAATATTTAGTTTCCAGCTTAAGTGTTAAAATTATTATTTAAATAATTTATTCATCGTGGTAATTAAATTCATTCACAATAATGTGCATGTTTCTTTTCGTTAAATTTAAATTCGTTTTATTTCAAATAACCTCATATATGTTGAACACGATGACATATCCATACACATAACTATACAACAGAATTATATTATAGTTCTAACTATATAACATTATTTTTATGTTATAGTTCTAACAGAATTATAAAATCCACCATTTTTAATCTTGTTTATTACATATGGATTGAGCAACGCATGTTCCCCGATGGAACGTTAGCGTTCCAAGATTATACAATATGATTCATTAGATAAAAAGTTGAGGAGAAATTTCAGAAATGATTTAAATCCATTAAAACCAGTCAAACCATTTTAACCACGTTTAAATAACCAGACAGGATTATTGAACTTGGATGTATTATTAGACCATAATTCAGAAAAACGTCTTTTCAACAAAAAAAATAGTTGCAATAAAAATGTACTATATTTTATGCCACTTTTGTCGCTTTTATATGGATGTATTTCAATACAATACTTGGACTAATGTAGTCAGTTTGTATTTATTAATTTTTACTTATATACAGATTTCATACAGATTTATTTATTGAAGTTATTTTCAACGTTATTTACTCCAAAATTATTTCATTACAAGCTATTTTCTCCATGTTATTGTATCCAAGGTCATTGCCTGGCCATTGTAAAATCAGAAACGTATAACATTAAATAGTTCAACGCTAAGTTAGTTATTAATGACTGATACTGGCACTTTCCGTTCTGACTGTGCCAGTCACCAGGGACTGATACCAGATAAGATTTTAACAGAATCTATTTTGTCTGACTCTCCGTTTAAGCCGCGAGATGAGATACCGTTGAAATCTTACCTCACGTCTGTCATCAGTGACTGACGCGGTTCAAAGAAAAGTTTAGTGTCAGTCACCAATGACTGACACTGTCTGAAAGAAAGTTCAGTGTCAGTCATCAATGACTGCTGTAACGCTTAACGTTTTAATATTATTTTCAATGCGGAACACATTTGATAAACGCTTTAATATTTCATTAAATCACGTTGTGAACGTATCAATTTTGTGTTCAGATATTAATTATTTTAATATGTAACTTAAATTGATATAATAATTATATGCAAATTGAGAATACAATATACATATATTGCATACATTTCTTTACCAGATCTGATATTACATTTAATATATAATTTATTGTTTGTTATAATTTATTCCATATTATTTTGTTTCCAAATATATTTAAATTTAAATTACTCACTAGTTTACATTTTGCTATTATATACATGCATCATAATTATAAATAATAATAATTATGAAACAAAAATAAATTAATATTGTTGTTGTTGCAGTAAATAATGTTAAAATATAAATTATTAATTGTCTTTAACATGATTAAGTGGTGGTGTATAATATATTAAATTAAATAAATCGATCTACGTGTATACTTGCAATACTTATTATTAGATATATACTTATAAAGGCAATTTAAAACTTGCCTGCTAATTTCTAATTGGATACCTATCGTGTTTCCCGTTAAGTCACATTTGTGAAAAATCTTGAACATTTGACTATAATATTAGAAGTTTAATTATATTTATTTCAAGACCCATGATAAATATCTTATCATAATAAAAAATACTTCGATAAGATTTTATGCACAATTCAATTAGATCAATTTTAATTATTCTTAATTTTCTTTTACAATATTAAAATTAAAATAAAGTTTGTTTTCATTTTTAATTAATAACTGTTTATTAATTATTTATTATTTATTATGATTTAATCAAATAATGTCTTACAGTGATTGAGTATGTTGGACCGAAATATAGGACACTTGTTGCAAATATGTCATTTGGGATATATTTTGCAATTGCTGCTAGTACACTGCCATGGATAGCGTACTGGATATCAGACTGGAGGATTTTATCCGTAGCTAGTGCTGTACCATTACTTGCTGCTTTTGTTGCACCATGGACTGTACCAGAAAGTGCACGGTTTGTACATGTTTGATGATATTAAAATTATCTTTAATACAGTAAACGTTTTTAATGTGTTGAAAATTAAGACTTCAATTTTTGGTTTGTCTTTGTTCTTAAAATTATGAAGGGAATTTTATAATAATTAATTTGTTTTTATTTTCTAAATGTCATTACATCTATTCAATATATATTTATAAAATGTAAACCAGCGCTTCATGCAAATTGTAATTATATAATGATATTTCTTCACTTTCATTCTTAGAACTGTTATAACATTTGACAAAATGTATAAAGCGTGTTATTTTAATTATAAGCAGAGTCATGACAAATCAAATTTATAATGATTTTCTCAAGTAGAACTCATTTCATTAACAATTGTTTATATAATTATGCTGTATAGCAGAACAATTATCTGTAACAATTTTTTAAATTATACATTACACTGAGATATAAGTAATAATTAAGGATTAAATATTAATTAAAAGTTGTAAATTATTATAATATTAAAACTATATATTTAATAATGTTCATAACACTCAAAATTGTAAATATTTAATCAAAATTTTAGTATAATTAGAAATAAAATAATCGTTTATTATTTTATTAGATACCATAGAATAATAATATTCATAAATTAGGATTATCAGTACAAGAGTCAATAATTTTAATATTTTTTATTTTAACTGAATATTAATTAAGAAATACTTCATGCTTATTTGCAGATGGTATATTACAACTGGTAGAACGGATAAAGCGATTGAGATGCTCAAAAAGTTTGAAAAAGTGAACCGTAAAACTGTACCGCCTGAAGTATATGAAGAATTTGAAAAAAGCTGCAATATATTAATGCAAGACATTAAAGCAGATAATCAATACACAGTTCTTGACTTATTTAAATTACCAAGATTACGGAAAATCACTATCATGCTGGTTCTTTATTGGTAACTAATGTTTCAATTTTATATGTCAAAAATTAATCGTAAGGATTTAGTTATTTCTGTGCTGCATCATCCGATGGCGATAGTTACTCCTATAAAACAAAAATTCTTTGCAATTTGTAAATTAATTTGTTTTTTGCCAAATTTAATCTATTTGAAACGTGTGTGTTTTCCCTTTTTCAATAAATATCAGACTATGATTATTCGAATATTGTAATCGTATTATTAATCTTATTTAAACAAATATAAAAGGATTTTCTGCTAATTATGTTTATTACAATGTACTATGTTGTAATTTTCAGGTGCAATTCTCATTGAATATTTTTTATTTAAAAATATGAAATAGATGATCAATTTCCTTAATTGAATTTATATATCTAAACTGAATTTTATTTTTTAGACATTACATTTGGATAAAAATCATAATTAAAATTACTGAGTCGATCATTAAAATAGGTACACGCACTAAAATACAGAAAACATTTCTGAACTTTTCAATAAATTTTGTAGAATTATATACATTTAAAGAATTATATACATTTCAAAAAATGTATATAATTCTTTAGAACACATTTAGTAATTTTTCCTGTATATTAGCATAAATGAAAATTAGCATATAAATTACACGTATTTCATTGAAATTTATTCTGCATCAAATGTTTATTAAAACGCGTATGTATATGTATCACTATTCCGTAATCAGTTTTTATAAGATGTTTTAAAAATTATACGCATTATAATTGGTAAATATATTTAATTAATAAACTTTTAAAAACATAATAAAAATTGTTTTTAAAAAAGAGAGATATTACATTTCTCAACGAGAAAATTAAATTTTTTATGAAATAAAATAAAAAACTGAACAATCAAACATTAATTTCTTATTCAACATCTTTATACATAAACTAAAGAAGCTTAAATTAATAAGAGCTAAAATTACGTCTAATTAATATATTTACTAGTTATCAAATTCATATTTCATCATTATTTTCCAGAAAAGTTATAATAATGTTTCTGAAAATTGAAGAATTCAATTACACTAGCCAACTGTGGAGTACAAGCTATAAATCATAAAAAATAATCTAAACGAGTTTTATTAGCCCTAATTAATATTTTAAAGATAAAAATTTATTACTTCTAATTGTCTCCTTGAAAAAATTACTTGCATTGCGTGTCATTGCATGTTTTATGAATGATCAGCAAAAAGTGCATAGTCAATATATTACCAGTATAATATCAGAAATATAAGTTGCAAGCATCAGAAATGCACTGAGAATATACTGATAACGTATTAAGAGTAATTAAACATAAGTTAAAAATATATCAAGCGTGTATTAGAAATATATTTCCAGTGCATTAGAAATATATTGTTAATATATTTTTTATCCCATTAAAGTCCTGATATTATTCTATTACATTAATAATTATAAATTTCATTGACTAGATTTATAATGATAAATATATAAAATGTGTTTTATAGGCTACTTATGGTATTGGTGTTTGATGGCCACGTTTGGAATATGAAGCTGTTACATCCAGATGTTTTCACGTCATTCTCTCTTGCAGCAATGACCGAACTTCCAGCTGCGATTTTATTAGCAATATTTTTAGATAGATGGGGCCGAAGATGGATGGGCTTTTTATCCATGTTTATTTGTGGAGTATTCTCTTTCATCGCCATTTTCACACCTGCGGGTAAATTTAAAATGATTAATCATTATGAATCAAAATAAATAATAATTGTTTGCAACGAATGTATAATTTCATACACAATGTCAATTTCGTTCAACGCATTTAACAATTATATTTATAACAACGCGTGCTTTCACTACTCAGAAATTATTGTCTTGGATAATAAAACAAATAATAATTGTTAATGAATAGCTATTTGACTATTCATGTCCAACAAATTTATTTAAAAGTTTATACGATTTTATAGGAAATAAAATATTTAAATTAAATTATATTTTATTATAGGAAGTATAACGGTATCCATGGCTATAGTCGCTCGACTCGGTGTGAATATTTCTGCAAATATTGGTTTTCAATATGCTGCTGAAATGTTACCTACAGTAGTACGAGCGCAAGGTGTATCATTAATTCATATACTAGGATATGCTGCACATATTTTAGGACCATATGTAATTTATTTGGTAAATGTTATAATATTTTTCAGTAACCATCTATTTTTTATTAAAACGCAGTGAAATCTTCAAGCAAAAATTCTTTCGAAGCAACCAGCTATGACAAATCCGACAAGTTGAAAGACAACCGCGCCAGTTAGGAGAGAAAAAACAGGTTAAAACTCACCATGATTGCGACTTCATGTCAGTAGCAGCGACACAAGAATTTCGATCGACTTCACCTGATCACGACAGGATGTATCTATTTGTATTTATTATATAGATATATATCTATATATGTGTAGAGCTGATATATCCGTGTATATGCGTGTACATGAAACACGGTGTGCGTCACATGGTGAACGAGCCGAGTGTTTTAACCGGTTTTTCGATGAATTAAATATACTGGTCGGGGTTCCGCCAAAGCACTACCCTACTCCAGCATGCTCTGTTCTTATGTTTCCCCGCGGACGACGCCCCCGTGCACACCAACTCCACGACGTGCCCGAAGCAAC
>JABFOX010003631.1:0-10174 GCA_022817665.1 Axea sp. ZL-2020
TAAAACAAATATATGATATGCATTTTACTTTTATAATTAGATTTTTTTCATTAATACTGAAGTATATCGTGACTTATTTTTTATAGCGTAAAAGGACCTTAAAAATAGAATAACATTTAAAAAGTCATACATTTTTCATTTCCTGAATAGAATATTTAATCATAATCTAAATTAAAATCTTTCAGCTATTCTTTTACACACTTTGTTGTAAATTTTACGCTATGAATAAAGATACTTTAAAAATATTTACACAAATGAAAAAATATATTGTTAATATATTAATAATGCACTTTCAAATTATACCAAGAATATAGTAGAAATATACTGGAAGTGTTTCGAAAATGTATCTTAATTTTGCCAATTAATTCTATTACAACTTTTTTATATTTTCATTTGTTATTTTATAAACTTAACATAAACTAAAAACTAGAGTAAATTTTTTTGTGGATACTTTTGGTAATACTAATACAAATTGTGACTTTTATTATTATTATTATTATTATTATTATTATTATTATTATTATATATGGAATAGCTCGCATTTACATAATATTTATATATAATATTGAAGTAATTTAACTAACACGCAAGCAATTTTTTTATACATTCTTAACTTCATTGAATAATGTTCAAACAAATTATTTTAATGTGAGAATTATTTTATTTTGAACTTCAGCTTCCTTTTTTCACTTTAAAGAAGATTTAAAATCACATTTCAAAAAATTGATATTCTGGAAAAACCGCTGCAGCAAAATTGTTTATTTCAAAAATCCCGTTATTCAAATTTCGGAAATAATTATTACATTCAGTTGTGCACATTTCCACAGCCATTTCCAACAGGTAGCAGCAAAGAACATCCGCGACAAATACGAATCTAATCATTCAAATAAATTGACACAATTTGAATGCTGAACGAGTGTCATAATAGGTTGCAACGAAATCTACAATCGTCCACAGTGCTGCGATTTTCATGCTTATTCCCACATGAACACTTTCGTCATTTACGACAAATGCATCAGCTCTTACAAAAGGTCATTCTAAAGAGCTATTCCACTCGCATCTTCACAGAATGACATACTTTGCTTAAATAAAGGGTTCATTTTATCCCGAATCTTTTATTCCAGTTGCAAGCAAAAAATAACACTTTATAGCATAAATCTGTAATCTTGCAAACTGATTACGTGATTATGTTATTTTTTTAACGTGCAATCCTTTGTACTTCGCCATTTTATTAATAATGTTTCAATGATACTGCGATGACGTGAATTTTTCTTGTCGCAAAGGGCAAATAAATAATCATGCATAGGACTTTTTAATTTCCGTGTTTTAAGAATACAAGGAAACGTCTGTGAAAAATATTCTTGATAATTAATTTATATGACCTCCATTATATCTGTTGATGATCTGTTAATATATCTGCTGATGTTAATTTTCACTCGTATTTCGAGCTATAGAGTAGAATTTCGAATACTTTCTATGAAACAATTTAAGTGTTCGATATGTAATTAAATATGGATATACTTAATTTACAACAACTTAAGTCTTTGAATTTATCTTGTACAAAATCTTCTTGTAGAAATTTTCGAAAAAGCATGTGATACCCGTGCAGACAGGATTTGCCAAAAGTATTATTTTATAGCTTTGAAAAAAATTCAATGTTAAAATTAATTTTTGAAAAAATCTAAAGATTCTTATTCAGGAGTTCCAAACCAACATTGCCAGGCGCGTTTTAATAGATCGTAGTCACGTTTGAAAGTCACAGCGAGTTTTATATTAAATTAAATTAAAACGTTATATTAAAGTACGTGCATTTGTATTTCATAACAATTTTTTTTCTTCTCATATTACTGCATAGTTTTACCAAAAGCATCACGAGACACATTTTTTAAATTATTGACCAAATAAGATCACACTTTTTCCATTTAACCTTGCTTGCATTTGAAATCTTGATTAAAAATTATTCACATCATAAATCTAATTACACGGGAATTTACGAGAACAGTATTACTTTTTTAGATATCGAAATAGCATTAAACTCGTCGCCAAATGTTTATATACGTTTATTAAACTCACACACTAGATCCTATTATCGATTGTCTTGTTTCGAACATTTCTTTTTTGAATGTCCTCGTATTACGTTATTCAAAAATCATGAAATAACTCATATCCAGGGTTAATTTACAGATGAGAGTTGCTGGATTCAGCTGCTTTATATTAAATGCATATTCTCAAAATGATACGCTTCCGCTGCCGTATTAAACGAACAGTACTTCCAGTTCAATAACAAGATATTACACGAACGTGGAAGTAGATCTTTCCATAACCAAAGATATAACTTTACACTAGGAAACGTTTACTCCTTGGTCGATATTTGTTCTTCAATGTTCTTATCTGAAAGATTCCTCGGCTGAAATTTTCTTTTGTTTTTTTTTTTTTTTTAAGAAGTTGTGCAGTGGATGTTTAACGTCGCTATTAAAAAGTATAAAATCATATATTTTTTATTTCAATTATAAATTTTTATAATAAAATATCAATATTAAGGATACGTGCTTATTTTCGTCCTTTACTTTCATGTTTTTATTCTTCATTTGTGATAAGGGATACACAATTCGTAATTTACTGTACGATAATTATTTTTTTACATTTATGTAAGGTTGTGTAAAATAAAAACTAAGCATGAATTTACTAGTTATAATACTACTTAACATTAAAGGTGGTGTCTGTGGTAAATTTAATTAAAGTTATTTGCAATTCTGCATTTCTATATGTAAAATAATTTTAATGGTAACTCTGATTGGAATTAAAGATTAATTGATTGTAACTTTCATGCTCTACAATTGAAAATTACTAAGACTAATGTATTGCTTGAACTAATTTCAATTATAATTTATCAATAGCAGTGTATTTATTGATTGATTAATGAGAATGGTAAGTGGTACATTATAAAAATAAGTACTGAGAAACTAATTACAAAAAATAAGTGCAGATAAAAGTGAATAATTGCATTCTTCATTGACCCAATAAAACATTACACTCTTTATTCTTATTATTTGAATATTTGTTTTGAATTAGTAAAAATTCATTCAAAAAATATCAATATCAGCAAAACAAACAAAGGATTTAAAATTACATTCTTCATTAATTTATAGTTGAAAAGCATTCATAAATGACTCATAAACAGAAATATTTCTTTCGTCGTGACAGTTTGTATTTGAAACAAGTGTCAAAATCATTCGCTCTGATTCAGTAATTAGTAAAATATCATGTGTCGTTGAGTTATCATATTAACGCGAATTGTACTCAGTCGATCAAACATTCGTGTAGATCTTGTCCAAAAGAAAAATGAAAAGCTAAAAAGCACTGGTGCGAATCGTTCTCTTGACTAACTTGACAAGCAGTAGTCAGCACATTTCTAATGTGAATCGAACTGCTACCATATGTACATCTCGCGTACAGCTTTATGCATATTTTAAGCTAAGCCTGACCCAGATTGTCCTCGTAACAGGAGAGCACCTGCTACCTCTTACATTTTTCTCCAAACCTGGAAATTGGACATCCTCCTTCGACAATAGCTTCACATTTTTCACAACCACGCGCAAATTTCTGATTTGACATTCATTTTTCCTTATATTTTAAAGATAGATATTGTTCACGTTTTAAAACCGATGATTCTTTTTTTCAAGAACGATGTTGTGCATACATTAAACGTATTTATATTCGTTACCGACTTCAAATATTCGGTACAAGTATGAGATAACCGATGACAAGAAATATTATTGTCAAAGCAGACATCGAATATCTTTTAAGAAATACCTATTAAAAAAAATCTAAAAGACTAATGAATAAGTGAGAGTAATCAGTTTCAATAAATGTTTCCATAATACGAAGTTGATGATTCTTTCTATAAGTCTGGTATTTTTTCATATTTATTGTTTTATAAATTTAATAAATCTTTTAGTGCTCATTTCTTCTTGTTATACTTTTGTTTCTTGCACACATACGAAAATTCTTATTTAAAGCAAATAAGAACAAAAATAATTATTTTATATTATCAAAATTAAATAGTGTAGTTTCCTAGCGTAATTAACGCGATGTACTAAAAAGTCTCGTGAAAATAAAAATATGGAAATTCGTGTTTGTTGGATGTTAGATTTGATATTGCAGGTCTTGCGAGAATAAATTACAGGATGAGCATAAATCTAACTGTTTGTTAGATTTTAAATCTAACAAAAAATATTTGTAAAATGAAAAGCTGCATTTTTACTTTGATAATTCCACTATATCGATTATTGACTGAATTTTAAGATTGATAAAATTAGAATCAAAATTAAATTAAGAAATGGAATTCTTTTTTAAATAATTAATTTTCATCCAAACTAGCATTAGAACTTATTATATAACTTATATTATCCATGTATAACTATTATTATTCATATATAATTTATATTATTCAGTTTTTATTCTAAAAATAATGTACAATCATAATAATAATAAGGTAATTATAAATTTTTTGCAATGTCTTGTTTTAATAAATTTTTAATAAGTCAAAAATTCCCAAAGATATTTTTAACTATATTCTTTTTGTTTTCTGTGAAATGTTAAATTTTCAAATGATTAAGTCATAAAATTAGTTTGTACAATCATTGAATGTCAATGAACTGAAAAGCACTTGTCAAACTCTGGTTCAA
This sequence comes from Axea sp. ZL-2020, assembly GCA_022817665.1. Lineage (NCBI taxonomy): Eukaryota > Metazoa > Arthropoda > Insecta > Hymenoptera > Scelionidae > Axea > Axea sp. ZL-2020. The sequence continues at coordinate 4,689 of JABFOX010003631.1, forward strand.
TTGGTATTTGTTAAAAAACAGGATGATATTATATGTTTTGTTATTGATATTTTACAATCCTCATTTACTTATGTATAATATTTATTCAAAACAATTTATTATCGATGAACGTCAACTAAATTTTGATTTAAACAAGTCAAAAATATAATAAGCAAATGTGTATTCGGAATAAATCAAAGTTAAATATCTATAATGTACAAAATTGTGAAATACGACAATGTGTCATTTTCGTGCGCTTTATATCGAATCGATACATTGTATAAATCAGGAATGCAAACGTTGAGTGATAAAAAACTAACCATAAAACTTCTCTAGAATGTTATGATTCTATAAATATAATATACAACAGTTATCAGAACATTAAAAAAATAATGACAAGTAGACTGTGCACAGTAAGACTGAATTTAAGCGCCAGCAAAGTTTCAGAATCGTAATTAAATGTGGTTCGGTGAATAAAAATGGTTGATAAAAAATTGAAAATAGTTTTTGATATAAAAGTAAGTAATACTGTTGTAGTCAGTGAAAAATCAAATTGATGAGTGATTTGTACCTATCAAAACAAATCAAATTGTAATGCAGTTATTATAGGATTATTAATAGAAATTTTTATCGAACATTTTCTCAACATTTCTCTTGAAAGAAACTAAATCTTTAGTATACTTAATTCTATTTATTTAATTAAAATTTTATGTTTAATTTTAATTTAATTAAATTTGCATTCTATTAATTTAATTTGAGTACTCGAAACCATATTGTTGAAACATAAAACAATTCTTTTTAGACGTCTTTCAGAATATTACTCAATACTCTAATTAGTTTATATTTTATTACGAACAATACTGACATTCAAAAACGGAATTTCTGTTGAACAGAATCTTTGATAGCAATATTTGTCTACAACACAGAACTCACTGACATAGATATCGTTCCATTCTTTATTGACGAGGATAATGTCCGGTTTATTAACTGTTAGATGTTGGGAAGTTAAAATCGGAAAAATTCAAGGAATTCAGCATCTTAGATTCTCGGCAACGGATTCAATATCCTCCGGAGCATACGATAGGATGGGATTTTCACCGACACTACAGTAGAATCAGTAATGGTAATGAGGAACTCTAAGCGCCGGTTTCAGGGAAAATCTATTATTATAGTGTATTCTATGGAGGATTTCATTAATATGCTGATGAAATATTTAGACTTTGGTTGCAGTTGTTACGCATTTGTCGAATGACTTTTTACCGAGGATAAAATATATCAGACTTCTCAGTCGAAGGAGAATATACAGATTCTACTCTTAATAACCTGATAAATAATTACGACGACCTTATTCAGTCTTCTTCAAAACTACATTATATTCATTTATTTATTTTGATTGTAGTCATATTTTATATAATAATATGTAGAACAATAATGTAATGTATATCAAATAATAATATGAGAAAAAAAAAACAAATTGAACAATAACGTAAACAAATATTGTAAATCAAATTATCAATGATGTTATACGATGCAGCAGCATGATATTTTAATTTATAACTAAGTTTAATTGGTGTCTATGTAAAAAACATGTAAATAACTTAGTAAAATTAATCAATACAATTGAAAAAAATGTGTAATAGTGATTAATATAAAAGGAGAACGAGTAACGTAAGTAAAAAATAAAAATAATTATAACAAATATTATAGCATTACAATGTAAATAAATAAATTAATTTAATAGAGTTCTGAACAGGGCCAAATAAGGTCAAAACGTTAAGGATAAATAAAAAAACATGACGGAAAATGAATGATTAATTAATAAACAAAAATAATGTTGTAGTTATGAGTTGTATGCATTGTAATATATAAAACGAATATTAGAATTTTAAATAAAATGATGTATTTTTTTGTAAAGTATGATGTGGTATAATTATTATTAATTCTGTAAAATTATTTATATAACGCATTAATTTCATAAAGTGTTTAATAAAGAGAAGAATTTATGTTTTCTTAATTTAACATTTTGCATCATGTTAGATAAGCAACAAAATGTTTCAGTAAAAAAAAAGTTCGTAACGATATTGCAGACTGTATCACCTCACGTATACAATGTATGTAATCCATCAGTTTTGTAACCAACTTCATTTTCTTTAACTTTATTTTAATGTTCAACCATATTATAACTGATCTGTAGTTTGAAATTTATGGCTTTTACTTTGATAAAAACTTTATTATTCTTGTGACTGATTCTGTGGAAGTATTTGCCCGCGATAACATTTTTCACTCGAGTATATATGGAAAAGGGATCTTTTTATATGAGCCTGTATTTTATTAAATCTTATTATTTTGTAATTCTAATCGCAAATGATATTCATTGGCCATTCAGCAAACTTTAAAATACAATTGTGATATTTATTTAATGAAGCCTACGTTTAGTTATTAAAGGATAAGCATTTAATTCGATCATTCGTTTATTTTTATAAATTTTTTAAACTTAGTATATTTTTCATACGTTTCAAATTTAATTATCTGGATTGTAAGAAACATAATTGCAGAATAATAAAAATTTCTATTTTATGTTCTACTAAGGATTGTGTTAATAAAAACTCAAATAATGCATATACTATAAATTCAGTCCTTTCTGAGGCATATTTTTCATTTGAATAAAATGCTAAAGTTCTGGATCACGTATTGGTTTTTGAAGCTTCTGATTACGATTCTGAAATCAACAGTCGATGAATTAAAAATCTGAAAATAGCGGATGCTATGTGAAATATCAAAAATTTATTAAAAAATAATGTTGTGCTAAAAAATACATAAATATGATTTAAAAAACTTGTCTACATGAATTCTTATTAACAAAGTTACAAATAAATTAAAATAATATTTTATGAAAATAGTATAACAGTGAACATAGTTTAAAAATATAGAAAAGCTGTCTTTCAGTTGTTTGAGATATGATAATGCGCTTATCAAAAGAGTTTAAATAAGATTTTTCTATGTCTGCTTATTTATGTACTTTAATTTGAGAATATTATATGCGATAATGTAGATATCGGTGATGTTTGTTTCTGTGTATATGCATGAAAAAAAAGGAATTGTAATAATTTCCAAGTTGTATTATAAAACTCAGAATGCTTTAAAAATTACATAATTATATTGTGATGCATATTAGTTTAAATAATAAATTACACTATAAAAATAACAAACTTCGCAACATAATGTAGTAATTTTTAAGACTCATTTTTAACTCTGAATTTAATAATAAAAATAATTCAAAAAGACAAATTGTTATAGCTGTAATAAAATATTATTTCATTATACTGTTTTTGCATAAAATATAACTTTATTTGTATCACTGTGACTACACTGTTTGCATTAACTCAGCATCTTATATTAAGAAACTTGTTATCTGAAGATATTAAAATACAGCCGAAATTGATATGATTAATGCTCTACTATATTTTACTTTCTTCAGATACTAGTTTTCTTAATACGTAATCAGAAAAAAAGTATTTAAAAAAAACACATAATTACTCCTGTAGAAAAATAGGGTTATATAAATTACTAATCATTGGAAAAATCGCTACCTAAAGATAACAAAATGTTTCCAAACTTGGTAAAGGTAATTCATTTTATATTCATCTCACTTTCTCCTTTTCGTAACCTAGATAGGTTAAACTCTACTTTGCTGAGACCATTTTGTAATTCCTTTTTCTGCGTGGAAAATACCAGAAATTAATATTGTAAATACGGGTTTTACACTTTTTACAAATTGCACCATTACTCGCGGAAATATATTTCACACTTATTTGAATAAATTGCATTTGATATCAGCGATAATATTACGTTCACGTGTAATTAACTTAAATTGATTTGAGTTTATTCGATTTAAGAAATTTGTTTGTTTTTAACGATACTTTAATTACATTCGTAGTATTTGATTAAGTATTAAATCCATTAATCATATAAACAATAATTTATTTATTTCAAATTATTTATTAGTACCTTCCATAGGTAAAATTTCAGAAGTTAATATAATTGATTGTTTAATATTGTTTTTCAAATAAAACTGAAATATTATTTGTTTTCCTTACTTATTTATATTTTAGTAATGTTTTTTAATCCTTTTCTATCTACTTTATTTGACATATATTAAGAGCACTGAAATTTAAACAATCTCAAATGCTATAGCCAAGCAAAACCAGTTAAACTTATTAAACTATTATAGCAGTACTCACTAAAATGCTCGTTCAATATTGATTCATCTTGGCATATAATTACATTGTAAATAATTAGTATTGCTGCATAATTTGTACTATTGAGTTGTTATTTATTTTGAACTTAATCTCAAGAAATCCATAATTAATCTACCAAATTAAGTTTTCATGTAAACTGATAAGATTTCAATTTAGCATTCAAATCGAGCGCTGAATTGGGTATAATTCGCAGCACGCTAACAATCTAGTTTGGAAAATTTGTTACCATAATTGAAAAAACAATTATTTCCGATATCCGCAGACGTTTAGATTTAAACAGAATTTAAGCACTTATAATGAATTCACTCCTGACGCTGTTAATTTATACACGAAATTCTTATCTTGTTTTATAATTATAAAAAATTATGACAAATTTGTGTGGCTAACAAACGATGACTGATTTATTTTAAACGTAATACAATTAAAATTACCATTTAGAGCTTAATGATTTCCATTGAACTTTGTTAATTAATTGCAATCCAAAATAAAATAAAATTAGAATTCCGGAAGTTATCCAACGCTTCAAGTGTTTAGCATAATTATATTATTAAAAATGTCAAAATATACACCATGAAAAACACATTTTTATGGAAAATTTTATTGTAATTGTAGTGTATGTGTGTAATTTTTTATGGAAAAACTATTCAATTGACAATGTTTAGTGAACAAAATTCGATCAAAAAATTAATAAATCATGAAGCAGTTAAACTTACGGGTCTGGTTTTTTCAAGTATTTTAAATGAGCATGTACACATTATTATTCTAATCACGTGATATTTATAGACATAAATGATACATATCTGAATAATTCCGTTCTGAACAAATGCTATTCTATTCAGTTATAAATCAAAAAGAAAACCTATCTTGTGAGACATGGGACCGTATTCCTAAAGCATCCATATTCGATTCAAATAATTATTGAATGTGTCTTAATAAACTCTTGCAATAAAAATTCAGTCCACCGTAATCATGAAAGAGTAAGGTATCTGATCAGATTTCTTTAGATGCAGTTTCAATTTTGATTAGATCTGCTTTTATAATATCAAATGTTCTTGTATAACAAAATTTCTGCAGAATGACAATATACTCAAGTAACCTAAAATTCAAGGTACGTTTGCTCTGATTTGACTGTGTTCTTTGATACATTTGCAAATTTCACATCTTAATTGTATTTATATACTTATACGCTTCCGTCAGTGAAGGACAGTAGTTTCTTTTATAATTCACTTATCAATTTTAATTCATTTT
>JABFOX010003632.1:0-10174 GCA_022817665.1 Axea sp. ZL-2020
ATTTTAGAAAATAAGATGATATTATTGAATATAATAAATGTCATTGTAAAATTTAGAGAAAAAGAAACGACTTCGAATTACTTAGTAGCACTCCGTACTTCAGTGTCAACTACTCAGTAATGCGGTCTGTTCAGAGCGATCACATTGTGGCGCAAGCGCTCCGTAGCGAAAGGGTTAAATTAATTAATAATATACAATACAAAACTTCGGCTGGAAAATTGTGCCAAATGCAATGCTGAAAAAGTGAAATGATCTCAATTTTGAGTTCAGTTCTGGTTTCCGTTTCACTACAATAAATAGTATGATGAATTTTGTTAATTTTGATGAAGATTTGGTTACTGGCATTATAGTAACTTTTTAAATTTATCAGTACTTTCCAAGTGTTCAGTTTCTAGAGAACTTGTTTTTAATAAATAAAACTACTCATTCAAGACTGGTACGTTGTTTAGATATTTGTTTTATAACTACTTATTTATAATAATTTTTAAAATTCATTAAAAATGTATTAAAATGAAATATTAAGGTATTATAAAAATTAATCGGTTTACTGATTATAAGAGAAAATTTCGTCCAATAAAATAGAAGTATTTGAGCAACTTTGACATTTAACAATATCATTGAAATCTTCTAGAAAATGTCAAAATTTGCTGTTTTTTTTGTATTAATTAAATTGTAATTGTAAAATTAAATAAATTGTAATAATGTAATGAATTGATAACAAAACTTAGATCGTATTTGTCAAACAATGTAGTGCAATGTATTAAAATTAGTTCTTTAATTTATGACTGGATTTGTAATGTTTGAAAAATACGTTGTTGATAAATAAGAGCTACGATCCAAAATGAATGCAATAAACTGAATTTTATCTCGGTAATTTTAAATCAATATAAAAAGATAACCAGTTTTGGTACGTATTAAAAATCCAAAAGTTCATCTTTGGCAAATCAAACACCAATTATTGCCAAATTTTTATATTCTTACGATTCCGTTTGTAACAAAAAATTGATATACACATTATTTCAATAACACGAAGAAAACTGCAATGAACACAATTTACTAGCATCCACCTTATTCACTGGTATCGGCCATATTTATGGACATTTCATGAAACGTCATATCAAACAAAGAATTTGTACAATGACATTTGTATGAAACACAATGTGTTATATTGGTCATGCAAATGGGTGATGTTGCAACGTGATGCATAATTTTACAGATATCCTCTAATTTTAAACCATCTGTCACAGAGGATTTATACGCACGTTTCAAGAATATACTGTCGTATAAATCCAAATGTATGTCAGGAGTCACAACGCGACCGTAAACCATCGGCACAACTCTGACTCTTGTTCGTAGTTCGTTCGTTGTTCCATTATATCGGTGTATCGAAGAAATAGCGAACGTACGTGGCTCTCGTCGAAGAGTCTACGTCCAAGCAAAATCACTTATTCTCGTCTTAAAGAACATTTTACGTTTTTGCAGTTACCTCGTTAAAGTAGGCAAAAGTTTTTCAGATTCAAGTCTACAATTGACGCATCGCGTTTAAATTTTCACGTCTCTGGCAGTTATAAATTTTACGATTATAGAGGTAGTACGAATTCGCGTTTCCTCGAAGAACTTGCAAGCGGAGTAAATAAGGTAAACGAAATACAGAAAATTGCTAAGTGATATAATATTTGTATTAAAAAGTAATAGATTCATTTCTTGTCAGTAAGTTTCATAGATGAAGAAACCAGGTTTAAAGTTGGTAATTTTTGTACATACAGTTTTAAAATTAATAAGAGTGTTTTTTAAATTTGATTAGTGTTAAATATAATGCAAGCTTTTCTAAGAGTCGACATTTTATTGGCGATTGAAACTGACTGTAAGTAGAAAAATAAAATAAAAATAAGCAAAAATATAAAAATTATGTTGACTAGGAAAACAGTTGGATCAAACTGAAGTAGATAAACAGTGAATATAATGTAGAAAAAATGTTTTGAAACAAGAGAAATCAGTAGCGTTTTATTTTATTAAATTACATCACATAGAATATGAGATAAATAACTATGTGCAATTGAAAGTAAACATCATTGGACGTTATTTCTTCGTAGTTTCAACTTAGTATACCTATAATACATAAACATTTTAGGCGATTGTTAAAATAAAAAGTACTTACTCCGTATTTGTCACAGCATATCTACGTTGCAACAATGTTTCATCAATAACTTTTGATATCTAAATTCCCTTGTTTTATTTACAAATGATTTTCGTTTCTTCAACTGTTCCATTAAAATTGGTCATAACCTAAGAAAGATAAGAATTATACATGTACATTGAATGAACAGTTGTAAAATGTACACAATTATTATTGTGCAAACTGTCAAATTGTACATATTCGTATAAAATCTTAAAAGTGAATTGTTTTATGATGATATTTTTCATCTTATCTTTGTCCTGCGGCAACATTTTGTTTGACGGCTTTCTACAAAAACTGTCTTGTTCCATATGCATGCAATCAATATTTCTTTAAATCATCATAGAAGAGTAGAATGAACATAGTTTTGTCAATATCTTGCTAAATTCTTTGGACACGAAGTAAATGATAGTGTATAACATAAAATGAACGTGCCGGTTTTTTTTTTCTTTTTTATTTGAATGATATTAATGTGGAAATTATGTTTAAATAATTTCCTCGTTCTGTTTACACGCATTCATCATTCACGCTCCTCAAAAGGATATCAAAAACATTGATTTTATTGCTGAAATGACGCTAATTCTCTTTAGTTATGAAATGTCTATTACGTATAATAAACGTTTCAACAGAAATAGCATTGTTTAATACTGAAATATATATGTAATCACACAAATAACTCAGCTTAACACGAATGCTGCAAAACGTGCACTAAAAGTTTCTCATAGAAAAATTTAGCAAAAGGTTCGTGACGGTTTTAAGAGATAAAATAAATGTTTTGGTAACTTCGTAACGTCCACAGCCTCTTACATGTTATGTTAATTAAATTACATCAAATTAAAACAATCCTGAAACGTTACACCTTCGTTTTCGTCACGTCAAATGGACATTGAAACAACGTTTGATGCAGATGTTCCATCGAAGAATGTACCAGTTGGGCTTTCTTTCATTCGCCATTCACGTTTCGTCAAACGGTCGCGACGAATTACATTCCTTATACTGGTAGTGGTAGAATGGGGTGAGGGAGCGTAGAGATTTTCTTACCGACGGAAATTCTACGATCGAAGCGTCTTGAATGATGCATTTCTTTCTAACGAGGGTAACGAACTGAACTAGATTTTCACGAACGTCACACCGAAACAAACTTGGGTAATAAAAAATGCAGTTGGTTTTGAGCAGCCGCCGATCGATCGAGCGCGGAAATTCGCGTCACCGCGAACAGTCGATCGTGTTGCGTGCGAGATGTTATCTCGCGAATGCAAATATCCGAGTTTGACATCGTACGTGTCGAACGTGTTCTTAAAGGGTAAAAGCGAAAGAAGTCTATATTTGGATTGCACCATCGATCGTCGGCTGCATGCATTCCGTATTTAGAAGCGCTTTGAGAATAGACGAAGCTCTTGAATAAGAATTCCGATAGAATACTATGGAGGCCACCCAGTTTACTCCAATCGACGACTTCGTCGCGAGCGTGACGTCAATTAACCGTCGACGCCTTGGTCGTTATTAATCCAAGGCAACGGCGAAAGACCGACCGACGTCGTGCATCAATTAAACCTCAACGCCCGATCCCACAGGTGTAATAAATTCGACTCGTTCGCGGGATGAAAGTCACACGAAAGCGCGCTAAAAGCGTTCCTTGAATGAAAGGCTCATTGAACGGATTAATGGATCGTTCCATCGATTGGAAAGCTATCGAAAACGAGTAAATAGTCGGTACGAATTAAGGAATTTCACTGGTATCTTTGCTTGGGTTAATTCCTAGTGAAATTTATTGGTAATAAATTAATTCCCGATTAAGTAAGGCAATTGAATGATATCATGTTCCATTAATTGCACACGATATTAGTTCGTTAAAGATTCTTTGTAAATTGGCCGTTAATTTTCACGAGCAAGTATATGTATTACTGATACATTTTTACTCTGCAAAATACGTAACTCTAATGCCGTAATTTTTCTGAGGATTTGGTCAATTTGTTTTATCGGTATTTCAGTATTTAATTAAATTCAGTTAATTAAAGGGTTGAAAAGAAAATTATTTACGAATTTATTTCAGTATTACATTAGTTTTAAGGAACTAAATTAGTGTTCGTGCAGATAATTTTACTCATTAAAAAGAAATTTGCTAGTTTATTAGCGTTGGAATTCATGGCCGAAACCACCTGTGAATGTCTAGTTATATTTACGTGACGTGTATTTACTAAAAAAAACTACCCATAAATCACTCATCGTTTTAGTAAAATTTTAATAAAATAGCGACACGAAGATATTTCATTGAATTATTTATAGGTGACTTCGGCTATAAATTCTCATACCAATAAACAAGTTTTAATATTTAAAAGAAGTTTGGAAATGTGTAATATGAAAATGGAAGTTACTAGGCAGATTATTACTTGTCTAATATTTCAGTTTTGTTTCATTTTAAAAAATATATATTTGGATTCAGTATGAACTGAAACATGATATGTTTATGTACTGCGAAATATATTATATGAACAATAGTTTTGAAATAAATCATCGAATACACAACTACACTTTTTGTAAGTTAATACAAAATTAATTTTTAAACGATGAAATAAATGTCTGGGCGCGAAGAGAAATGATTTAAGAACGATTGCAAACTGTTAAGCATGTGATTTCGGTGCACGTGGGTTAACTTTTTTTATTTAGATATTGCACAAACTATTATTATACGCGATATATAAAATAAGTATGAAATAACATTTAACTTAATTTTTGCCTTTTGGTCCACTCGTCGCATTTGTTTTCTCACAATTAATTTCAACACATTCAAACGCCATTCCGAGTATACCGACTCTAGTAACTTTTTGGTTGTTTCTCCAAATAAATTTATTGCTCGAAGTGCAGTATTGCACCGCACTCAACTATGTTAGAAATTTAAAACAGTTATTGGCATAACCTTACATTTTGACATTTTTTCACTTATTTCATACTTAGAACAATTTTTTCCAATGAAGTTTTATATTACATGATGCACACGTGCAATTAAGATATTCTTTCCAAACATCCATTATCAAAAGACGTGTCTGTATTTATCATTTGCCTCGCATTCTTATCATTTTCGGACACAGAAATTATCTTTAACAATAAAATGTTGACTAAAATACATAGAACTGATGAGCTCATTGGTCAGTGGAAAACTTATCTCTGAAAAAATTGCACTAAATGCCTAAATGAATGAAAAGTTGTCCAACAAATGAGGTTATGTCAATTTCCACTTCATCGCTGTTTTTCATTGCACCTTAAAACTATTCGTCGTCGCATGTGGGACCCTCCCCCTTCCCCCTTCGTCTATTTAGTTTCGTTTAAATAAGTACTCGGATACTTGGCCCAGTTAGCCGCCATGATGAATTTACTCACAACGACGCTCGATTTCGTTATCAAGATCACAGTTAGAGTTGAGAATCAACTTCAAAAGCGATTTCCAACAGAGTTTCGTATCGTTCGACACATCGCATTGTCGTTCCGCGTATCGATTTCGCTATTTCCACGATTTCGCGAAATCTTCGCTGCATCTTCAGTCAGAGAGCTCAGTGTTTTGTCTTCCCGACGGAAATGTAATTTCGAAGTTGCTGCTGTTGGTTCTTACAGCTATTCCGTTGCTTGTACTTTTTACTCCCTCGACAAATAAACTCGATATTGTTTTTAGAACGTCAAAGTTTTACGTTGATATCTCACTGAAAGCCCGAGTATTGCTTCTGTGACAAATGTTTAGTACACTCCAAACATTCAATTTACAAACATCGAGCGCAGCGCTATCTGGCGAGTTTTGAAATGAATTATTTTATACGACGGGACTGATTTTGGTTTTGAAATTACGAGAGTTCATTTTATGATGGGGTAATATTTTATGGACCTCTGTTGTACGTTAGCCTTGTAAATTGTAGGAAAACGTCGTCCGTTAGTTACTAGATATTTTAGGGATATTTGCAATTAATGTGACACAGTTCATGTTTTAACAAGCAACGATTTACGACGATTCGTTCAAAGCGCGAGAATATTTAACACGGAAATGTCAAATGTGGCAAATAATTGATTCGTTTTTCCGGAAAACGCAATTTGCAACAGGGAGTTGTAATTTGTCAAAAGATTATTTTTTCATTGTATCATTCGTTGATGATGAATGAGTGTGTCATTCGCCGTTGGAATTTGTAAATTAATCATTTTAATTGTATAAATTAAACAAAAAGAATGTTAACTCCATGACATTTGGCTCGATATTTTACCAGAATGCCACATGAGTAATGAGAGTAATATTTTCTCACAAGTAATTTCGGCCGAGAGTAGTACTGGTAAAATGAAAAAGAAGCGACTTTGCGCTATCTGTAATATTTACTGTTGTACCACTGTAATGTTGTATTACAATTTTAGTAACTCATTAATTAATAAACGAAATTTAATAAGTTTTGATTAATATCTTAATGTTAACTATTTCCTGATTACCTGTCTTAATGAACTTTGATTGTTTAATGCAGTACACTCTTGTGCGGATGTTCGCGCTGATAAGAGTCAAAATTACCATCCGAAAAATAACTAAGCAGTTTGGTAACAAATGCTCATCAGTGATTAAAGTCAGTCGATAATGCGGTAAAATTGACCAGTTGTGTGGTCATTTCCCATAGGTCATATTTTTATCCTTCCAGTACTGTCTTGTTTAGCAATGCTTGTTCAAACTTTTGTAATTCATATTATAATTTTGCTTTGCGTTTTTCAACCGCTGATAAATCGTACTTTTGTCGGTGTTAAATTCTAGTGAATTTTCTTATAATTTGTTATTCCTTTACTGCTATGTCTAGCAAATTTGTCAAAAACAATGGCAATTTGTATAAAATATTTTATCATTCCACTTAAAACTCAATGCGATTTTTCGTTCTTCTCCCGTTATATAAGATGAATTCATTTTATTAAATTCAAACACGAGCTTTAATTTTTCGCAGCATTAATCCGTTTTCAAATGAAGAAATAAATTCCCATTTCGCTAGTTTCGTTTTGCGCTTTTGACATGAAAATACCTTTGAATCGTCAGTCAAGGCAATTTAAATTCTGTTTTTCCCCGGACGTCTCTTTCCGCAACTCCTTTGACCCTTGACACTGCAATCTCGCTCTGCCGTTTTTCAATTTCGCTGTCGAGCTTTTGGCGCGATCTCGAATGCTTGCATCGGACGGTAGCAGTTATCTCCGAATCACCGAACGATTTGTTTCGGTTCGTTTCAAACCGAAACCGACGCTCGGGAGATTCACGACTGCAAAAATCGCTCGTCAATTGCAACGGCGAAAATCTTCTTTTCTTTCATAACGTTCCGCGCTATTATATTTCGTACAGAATCGGTCGCAAAAAGACGCCATTACGCGAAGTGCTTTAAGAAAGCTATTTGTCGGCTAAAGCTATTGCAAATGTTCATGAAAGGAAAATGTTTACAAAGACGTTTAAATTCGTTGCACGAGTAGCGTGCTTTTGCTTCGCTTGTCGTCCGTAGCAATTTTCTTCAAACAGAGGCAGTTCAGAAATAGCGTAATAATAATGCTAAATTAAATTCATTTTAGTTCACTTGTATTCGCATCATATAAGTAGAATTTAGTAAAGCTTTAATCAGCAGAATATAAATGTATGAAACTGGCGAGAATGCAGGGTAGAAAGATTTTGTAAATTTGAAGTATTTCGTACAATGAAAGAGTTTTTGAAATCAGATTGCTCTGCAAAATCGAAACATTGTTGAAAATCGAAATGTTTGACGAAATCGAAAAGCCGAGAAATTTAAACAATTTAGGCCATTTTTGAAAACACGAAATTAGCTTTCTATTCTAATTTCTTTTGGCATTCATTCAAAATGACACTTTTGTGTTTGCAAAACCATTTTGTGGGGTTTTTAGTTCTCACCAAAGAAACGTTCATGACTTTGCACAGCTTTTTTCTTGGTGGCAAACGTGCACGTTTGTTGCGAAACGCGTGCGGAAGTGATAACTAAGGCAGCAGTTTGGCGTCCGCTTGCGGAATCGCACCGCGCGCCTTGACCCTCGGAAGAAAGCGCATCGGTAGCCTGTCGATCGTAGGCTATCTGTTTGACGTGACGCCCCACTCGTGGGGAATTCACTTGGCGAGCGATAATGTTACGTAACGCGCCGAACGTGTCCGAGAACTCGAGCAGCGTTGCGAGACTGCATTTTCGATAATCTCATTAACGCGCGCTGAGCCACCGGGTTATTGATTGTATTGCATAACCGTTGAAATGGACATTAGCCGTCGTGTTTGATTGTCGTATTTCAAACCTGATATGATTTTAACACAAATCTTTTTGGTTTGCTCATGAACATTTGCGCAAAGTAAATAATCGTGTTTCGGTATCGAAATAATTATTTGGGAAAAGTACCGAAATGCTACTAGTAAGTTTTATAAGAACGTATTCGAAGAATCAAATAACATAATTAAAGTAAGTTACCATTAAAGTGTGGATATATAAATTTGATTAAGTTACTGAAGAAACTAACTCTTTAAAACGACGAAGAAGATTGATTGGGAAATGCTAGTAAATTGAAAGTAGATGCTGAAATCTACTAAAATGATTAAAACATAAAAATTAAAGTGACCAAATCGGGTAACATAAATTGAGTGTCTGGTATTAATTAGTTACTAGTAAATAATCATTTCTTACTTAACACAATTCGTTACTCGAGTAACAGGTTTGCCAGATGAAAATGTAATTTCGTTTTATTTTCGCTAGTGATTTATCGTTAGGATGCTTTGCTAAATAAAAGCAGACGTTCCATATTTGTGATAAAAAATTGAGATTCATTCTGAACGCGTACTATGAAATTATTGAACTATTAACCATTTTAATATGTCGAAAACTGTAATCAAATAAAAACGAATGAATAGCGATTTGAGACAGTGATGTTCATCTGGCTAATAAAAAACAGCTTCCGATGGAAAACATTTTTATCCAGTTTTTGTGGACATTTTTCTACCGTTGATGGAACGATATTCGTTTACGCGAAATACGTAAAAGGATGCAATCAAACAGTACGTGGGAAAATATCATTGTTATATTTATTTTTATAATTTCAGGTCATGTGCGCGCAATGTACGAGATTAAAACGATTTGTCTCGCCCGATGACGGATTACGGTATCCACTTTGCATACTGCAAATATCAATTTTTGAAATTATAAAATATTTTTGTAGCGTCGCGTTCTGTATTTGTCAGTTATTTATCGTGCAAGAGATCACGCAACAAACTTATCGTAATGCATGCTGAAAGAGTACGAAAAAGGTCATTTTTCAGAGATAGAGAACGAAAAGAAATTTTTATAGAGCAATACAATTTTATTAAAAGTGTAAAAGAATATATGTTACTGATGCAAAGTTACTAGATTCGTCACTGTATTACAAGTTATGCAAATTCATGACGAAGCAACTAGGCCATTTTCGCTACAGAAAATGTATTTTAAAATTACCAGTGCAAATGAAAGACTAAATAATAATCGCTTTTATCAAATTTCTAGATTGCACCTTGGAACATTTACTAGGTGAATTGAGAAATATACCAAACAATGTCAAATCAACAAATCTGACATGACGCGGATTTCGAATAATGACCATTTCTCTTGTTTGTCTCAAGATACCACAAATTTTAAAAGAATGTAGAATAAATTAACTAACAAATGTGCGGTTTGAATGCCGATGAAAATTCTAACAGTCTTAATGATAGTAAACAAAGCTGCTGTATAATTTCTCAGCCAAGTAATGAAAACTTTTATTAGTTATTAAATGAAAGTTGAACGAATAGAATTAAGTGTGTTAAAATTGTTGATGTATTTTAATAAAGAAAAAGAAATTAAGTTCTAACGTTTAGTCGATTACATAAATTAAGATAAAAATAAAATCAAGACAGTGTATTAAAAAATCATCATAATAGATCGGAACTAAGAGTAATGTCGTTGCTGTAAGTAGTGCATAGTGGATCAGCACGGGGAGATTAGGATA
>JABFOX010003633.1:0-10174 GCA_022817665.1 Axea sp. ZL-2020
GAATATTGTAAAAGCATGATATCAAATTGATTTTGTGAACAATTTAACTTGCCAGATAGTGAATAGATTATTTAATAACCGGTATTGAGAATTGATTTATTCGTACATAACAAATATTTTTCAGTCTGTATTATTTTACATTTCATTGCTTTATACACTTTTACTAATTATAGCTAAATACCATTTTAATTTAATTTAATATCACCTACATGAAGCTTTAGACAAACTTCTGGTTTTTGAATACATTGAATAATTTTTTAAAGAAGAACACTATTTGAGATCTTTACACTATGTTTTTGGTGATTTAGATATCTGTAGAGTATAAAAAATTGTCTTAGTTATTTTAGTTTCGAAATTTTTATTATCATTTTATAAATCTTTCTTTCATTTTTTTCTTCATTATTTTTTATTTGTTTTTGTTACCGTGCTATTTGATGTTTTTAATTTTAATGTTGTCAATTCTTTAATTCCAATTTCTTGATAATTATCTAATATGCATTATCGAAATATATATGTTATCACCCTGTGCTAAAAATCCGAATGGTAAAGGTATACCAATAGTCAGGCAAATAACTGGACATTAATAATATAAAAATATGGTAGTAATCTATTGAACAATTAGACAGCCATGCTAGATAATGATTATATTATTCTTATACAACTTTATATAAATAATGTAATTATGTTATAATATAATAATACGAAATTGTTAAATAACACATTTAAAATAGTTTCTTAAGTACAACGTTTGAATTTAATTTTTGAAAAAGAAGATTTTGTAACCAAGATGTATAATTCAAAATGGTTCAGATGACAGAATTAAAATTACCAATTTATTGAACACAGCAGTATGATACTTAACCAAGAAGTTTTTTTAGTCTTTAATGAAAAGCAAAAAAATAATCTAACAGTACTTTGAGCCAGAAGATACAGTACAAAGTTAATGGTAATCAGTCTGACAAACGTCCGGCACAATTTGGAAACTAATATACACCGTAGCATAGCAACAGTACAAGTTGCAATCCTGATTAAAGCTGATTGCCAAACTTTTATTACATTCGTTCATATTAGTATACACCTGTTTGCTTGGCTATTATGATTGTTTAAAATATACAATAAATTATTCATTTAACTGTTAAAGTGATTTAATAGCTTCAAAAATTTACAATTTATAAAACATGATCTATTCCACAATTAAAATGTCAAAAATATGTTACATAAATTTTGTTGGTGAAAGTAGAATAATTATTAACATTTAGGCATCTTTACAAACATATATAAAATAAGATTTAAAAGTTAGTAAAGTGATCTGCAACGGTATAGTAAAATTTGTACAAATTTGAAAATTTACCAATATTGCAATTTTATGAATTTTTTATACTTTTTTTCACTCATTAATTGACAAATTTATTTTATATACATTTAATATATAGACAATTTATATTTTATACATTTAATGAAATAAGTACTATTTAACATTTATTATAAATTCCTACATCATTTTTGAAGATAATATATTACAGTATAAAATACAAACTCAATTTAATTTTATCAATAAGAATATAATGTTAAATTAACTTGACAAATTTACTTTTGCAACCAGGAAAACAATATTTTGAAAGTTTTTTTTCAATAAAATATGTTTATAAAATTTACATAAATTGGTTCTCATGTTTGTGATTTAAAGTGATGTATAACAACTGCAGTCATGGAATTATTTTTTTCTTAAATGAAAATAATATAAATTATTATATTATCATGATTTAACCAACGTGACATTTTGTGAGTATGGAAGAACGTATGAAAATTACTGTATGAGAATAAACAACAAAAATTTGTTTACAAATCTAATAAAAAGTATAGTTTTTGGGTGAAATATATCGCAAAATTTTACCGATTATTTCATAATACAATTTATTTTTATTAAAATTATTTTGTAAAACTTGAAAGAATTGAAAGACAATCAAATGGTATATAAATATGTATTTTACAAAATGTTATTTAATTTTCTTGTTTTTAAACAAAGTTGTATTCCGTAAAAGAATTAAATTAATTGTATATTTACAGTGGTTATATTTTAACAGGGTTATATTTTACTAAATATCATTTTTTCATTAGTTATATATCGTTTAATAATAATATTAATGTTTTATTTCTTTTTAACATCTGTTTCTTTACATAATTCAAAACGGAACTTGGTTACAAATTTTGCTTGATTAATGTAAATCACATTTCATTTAAATTAGTAAATTTATATTAAGTTCATAAATTATTTAATTTACATATCCCCAGCGTGGATAAAATTTAAGAAAATGGCATAATTTTTTTCCGGGTAATCAGAGAACAAGAAAGTTTTTACAATATAAAATATCATGCTTTATGAATGAAAAGCTAAGAAATAGTCAAATACCAAAACTAATAAATATAAGATTTAATAAGATTTTATTAGATTTCATTAAATTTAGAGATTTTAACTATTCTTAAAACAAACAAAAAAAAAATACATAATTTTAAATTTGCACTATAATTTTTTAACGTTATTTTGAAGTTTTTAAATACAATTTCATTGCTGCAACCAATTATTTATGAGCTTTGTTATAAGAAAAGAAGAATTTTGGATTCAAAAATATAAAGACATTGTTTATAAAATATTTGTACAAAGCCTAGGAATTAAGTCAAAGATAAATTTCTCCTAATTACAATACTAATTTTGAAATTTGTTCTATTAAAGGCTTAGAAATAAAATAAGTTAGAACTTTTAAAAACTTTACAAATAATGTATTAATGAATATATTTGACTAAACATTCAAAAACACTTTTAATCCTGTGTGAAGAAAAATAACTGATGCTTGAAAAATCATGATACTTGGCTTTAAATTATATTGTTATTATTATTGTATAAAAAGTATTCTTAAATTATGTTTTTAACAAGTATATTTTAAATTTGATTCATAAAATATACTTTGTAATTCACTAAATTAACATTTAAATTAACCAAATTTTAAATATAATTACATTTATTTTATGTGAAGATTACATTTTTATAATACTTATAATATACTGAAAGTTATATTTATACACATTCATATAAAATACAACTTATTTATACAATATAGTAAGATAAAGAGGATTTTTCTGAATGTGAATTATTTTATGAATATAAAGAAAGTATTTTTTTATTTATGTATATTTTGCAGGCTTTTTATTGCAGTATTTGTGAAGCATTATTATTACATCTAGATGGACTATATTGTGATTCGTGTGGCGTGTGTGCTGACCATTCTTGTATAAAATTAGCAGATAAAAAGTTAAAATGTAAAGAAATAACATACACCGATGATGAACCAATGAAACATCATTGGGTTAAAGGCAAGTATTCAATTTATATTGATCTATTATATATTTTGTAATGATACAAATTTAATTTTACAAAAACATTTTACTATTACGTTTTCTGTAACAAATTTAGATATTTTCTATAAAAAAGTGTGGTAAAAAACTAATAAATTATTGTATAAATTAATAGTTAATAATTAAAATGTTACATATTATTAAAATATTATTTCTGTTTAATAGGAAATTTACCACTTATAGCAACATGTAGCATTTGTGATGAAGAATGTGATTCTGAGCCTGGTCTTTCAGATTGGTGGTGTTGTTGGTGTCAACGTTGTGTGCATGATTCGTGCAAGAAAGAAATGTCAAAAGTAAGTTGATTTATATATCACACATTATTGTGTTTATTTAGTATCTGAGTGTTGAAATGTTTATTCATTATTAATTTTGTGACAATGTTTTCTTGCATCAAAACTTTCAAAAATCACACATGTAATATTTTTACATTAAATAGCACACACCACAGTCAATAAATTCATCCGGGTATTATGCTCTATTTTTGATAAAGTAGATATAACACAAAATTATTACTTTTAATTCAATAACATGCATTACTATTTACGATTTATGTAATTGGATATGAATACAAAATTAAAAACAATATATTAATGAAAAAAAAATCAAATAAACAAGACGTTTTTATTAATAAAACAAGTAGTTTTGTTAATATATGTGTAGAATAAAAAAATAGTTTTCTTTTTCCTTTTTTGTTTATAATTGAACTGTTTACTTCATCACAGTTTTAGAGAATGTGGCATTAATTTCAATAATGATACATACACATGTTACTGTCTGCTTCTGTGTTTAGGTTTTTATTAGTTTACACAACTCCATTTCTCTGAAAGGAATAGATCTACTCTGTGCTGTATTTTATAGGTATAATATCTCTTAATGTAGCATTATTGTTAAAAAGATATTTAACAATACCCTAAAATCGTCTTGTAAAGTATTAATATACGTTTCGAAAGTCACTATAAATGTATCAACTTTTATAACTCTGATTTATATTCAGTGTCTTTGTGAGAGCATGAAAATAAATATTATGTATAAAACAGCGCATATTTCTCATCAATTATGAAAAATAACAAAAAAAAAATGGAAATTAAACATAAATATATCAAGTTTCATGGAAAATGTATGCTATATTTCAAACTTAATTTACAATATTCTTGCAGTTATGTGATTTTGGAGAGTTCAAATTGATGATTATTCCACCTAAAAGTTTGGAAGTAATAAACAGACGACGAACTATGCGCCGAAGATTACACTTGCGTTCAATTGTATCTCCCTCATGGTCTAATTGGAATCCATTAATAGTAGTTGGTAAGAAATCAAGAATTATAGTGTTTGTACCACACTGGTTGTAAAATAACAAATTAAAAATTATTTTAATTTAAAATGTAGGTAACAAAAAATCAGGAAGTAGTGATGGAGATGAAGTGTTATCTTGGTTTCGAAGGTTACTTAATCCTGCTCAGGTTGTTGACTTAACCGAAAGAGATCCTGTTGCTGCTTTGGAATGGTGTCGTTTATTAGGAAAGACACCCTGCAATGTATTAGTAGCTGGTGGTGATGGTACCATAGCATGGTTACTGAATTCAATTTATAAATTGAGCTTAGAGGTATGTTTTTACAATATTAAAACGTTATTGTACTCGCAAAAAAAGTTTTTTAGGAAATCCTTTATATATTTCAACCTAAATGATCTAAAAGCAAAATTTTATTTTGCACAAAGATCTAATTTCTATGCCATAAAATCTCCTAAACTATTTCACTTCTATCATCTGTTATATAATAATATAACATTTTCATATTCATAAATTAAAGAAAATACACATGCGTGTACTTTCATGTCAACAAAATGCTATATTATATAATCAACACGTATGTGTATTTATGGTTTTTAAATTACAAACTAAAATACGAAGAAATTCATCTTAACTCATTTTAACTAGTGTATTAGTTTTTTAAACTATAGTAAATTGTGGTTATAAATCTTATTTCTTTGTCTTTGTCTCTTATTCTCGTACATTGAAATTCTAATTTTTCCTCGAAATTCATGTCTTACTCTTATCCTGATTATTCTTCGCTAACTGTACAGCGTTGTACGGCTAATTGTACAGTATATATTTTAAAGTTAATGTTTTATTTCATTTACTAATACATGCAGTCCTCTTATATTTCAACATTCGTCATTTACAATTGTATTTTAATTTCATTTTCTTTATTACATCTGTACTTTTCTACATTACGAAAATTTAAATTTTTTATAAAACTTATTGAATATCAATTCATTTTCATTTACAATGTTTGTTTCGGTTATCCAATTTTTCTCAAGTATACTTATTATTTAAAATTTGGATAACTATCCAAAATTTATCACAATTAAATCAGTATTTGTTATGCAAAAAACTTATGTTTCCTTTATAATTCATATTATAAACAATAATTTGCTTGTTTACTTAAATTACAGCTTAATTTTTTTCATATAACATACCTTTCAAATTCCAATATTCTTTTATATTTCTTTACAGGCTATCTCGTTTCAAAATATTATCTTTAGTCAATTTTTTCTTCATTTATCCTATTATTTATGCCGTTTGATGTACAATGTTTAACTTTGTACAATGATTAATAAAGTTTTACTATAAATGTTTCTAATAATAGGATTATATCAATGTTTTTATGTTATTTGTCATATTTAATATGACACAATAACTCTTTACTATCCTCTCCCCCATATAAAACAAACTCTGTGTACTTTTTCGTTACATCATTCTTTATAAATAAAAAGTAATTTTATATTAGAGTTAACATTTTAGCACTGTTTATTACTTTAATATTTATTACTTTTTTGTATTTTTGTAAAATTATTATTTCAGTAGTAGAAAAATGGATTCAAAATGTAAACTTTGTTGAATTTTTTATTCAAACGTACTTGATGGACAACAAGCTTTACTAAATTTGTTAATAGATTTTTCAATTATTTTTATAAATTTATAGAAAATGTTCAGTAAAATTGATGTATTTTACTAATATTCCTCTATTATTAAAAGTTCAATAATTTGTGCAGAAATAATACAATTATTAAAATTGCATTTTCTAAGCATTATTATAAAGATATTGAAATATTATTAAAATAATTATTAAGCGTACCAGAATTAAAAACTGATTTCAGCCGTCGCCTTCTGTAGCAATACTGCCGTTAGGAACTGGTAATGACTTATCCAGAGTTTTAGGTTGGGGAAAATCGTTGGATCCAAGTATTCCTCCAGAAACTATTCTGCGACAAATTCAGATGGCTAAAAAAGTGGAACTTGATAGGTTAAACATATTTTAGTTTATAAAATAAATAATTGTTAGTAAAAATTTTGATTATACAGTTTTAAAAAATTAACGATTTAAATTAAATTTACTTAACTACATTAAGTAATGAATTATATTTGCAAACCAAGCACCTACAATTCAATCAAATTCAATGTAAATTATAATTTTTAATTTGTTGAAAGAATTATCATTAATTTCTTATTTTTAACTTTGTAAATCTGCTACTAAAATAATTAAATGCTCGCTGTTGATATCAATTGCATCAATAATAATATTGATCTTTTGAGTGATATTTATGTTTGTATCAAAATATTTTTTTATAGGTGGAGTGTACATATAAATCCAACAGGAATGGGTCTTGGATTCAGAGGATCGCAACAAAAAATTTTTATGTACAATTATTTAAGTATAGGCGTTGATGCACAAGTAGCACTTAATTTTCATAGAACTCGTGAAAGCCGATTTTATCTCTTTAGTCACCGTATATTTAATAAGGTATTACTAAATATTGTTTGTATGTAATTTATAATTTTGTAATTATAAAATAATAATTTACATATTTTAATAATTTCTAATTTATGTATCATTTTAGCTTTTATACTTATGTTTTGGTACCCAACAAGTCGTGGAAAGAGAATGTAAAGATCTTGACAAACGAATTGAAATTTATTTAGACGAGAAAAAAGTTGAATTACCATCACTTGAGGGTATTATTATTCTAAACATTCCATCTTGGGCAGCGGGTGTTGATGTTTGGAATATGAATATCGAAGGTAATTTTGTTAAATTTATGTATGTATATGAAACAAGTGTATGAAAATAACAACTTTTATTCTTGTCCAAATAGAAGGAAATGACTGATTATAAACTAGGCACTATTAATTAAATTATTCTATTATTTTCTCGCAACATAATTTATAGAGCAATAATAGAATATTATTATCCGCTTATTATAATCTTTAAACTTGATATCTCTTAATTAATATTCAAAGTCAGCATTATCTTCGACGATTATAACACTTCATCTCTATGTAGAATTGTGAAATTTCCGATCTTGATTCATGTTCATTCAATTATCCTTTTTTAGAAGATGAAATAGTTGAAAAACAGAGTATTAATGATGGAAAACTAGAAATAATTGGTATATATTCCTCCTTTCATATTGCACAACTGAGCATTGGACTTTCCAAACCTCACCGTTTAGGACAAGCTCGAACGGTGAAGGTATGAAAGATATTTAATATTAAAAATTTTAAAGAAGAATAGTATAAAGTTAAAATAATCATGACTTATCATTTTCATAGATAAAATTAAAAGAAACTTATGCAACCCAAGTTGATGGTGAGCCGTGGATGCAACAGCCTTGCGAATTCCTCATAGATCACTGCAACCGTGCATTTATGCTTATGAATACTGATTATTAAAATATTTATTTTTATGTACGTTTTTTATTCTCTATAATTTGTACGTACAAATTATATTTAGTAAATTATTTTATGATGTAGGCAAAAATGAAATTATTTTTCTTAAGTATGCAGCGTGATGTTATATTTATAAATATATTTATAACTAGTGAAAAATCTAATAGAATTGTTAAGATGATGTCAAATTGTTATCATTCTTCAATTGTTAACTTTTCAAATTATATTTCAGCATAATATAATTGAGTATTTTAAGGAATACAATTACATTCCTCTTTTACACAAGAATATATTTCTATAGTTTTTTATATGTTATGAAAACATATTTAAGAAACATTATAAATTTTTATATATTTTTCAACTTATGTATAACATTATTTATTATTTTATTGTATAGTTTTAAACACAATATATTAGCTCATACAAATGTATTTTTCCACAACTAAAGAATGTAATTTTAATCATTAAAATACATATTTACACATGAACGTATTTAAACTAATCCTTATATATATTATGTATAAATTAGATTAGGTTTGACATATTCTTATACAATCATTAAAAAAAGTATTTATTGAAATAAAAGTATTGTAATGATTAAAAAATGTATGTTAACTAGTAAAATCCCGTCTTACGCCTAATGACTTTGATGTATAATTAAAATTTAATATTATAATTTATAAATAAAATATATTGTTTTATATCATTCGAACTTGATTAATTATTTCACAAATTAAACTTCTTTAAACCAATTTAAATTCTGTAAAACTAAACAATTTGGAATCATAATTTTATCATTTTCATTTAAAATCTATAAATCATCGAAAATCCAACAGAAACTCTAAATAGTTTTAAAAATTCTATGAGCAGTTGTATATAATTTTAAAATAACTCAGAGATATTTATAAATTTCTTTTCTCACATATAATTAAACAAAAATTAAACTTTGTTTTGTTACAGATAATAAAATTGTAATTTTTCAAAGAAATTTTCTAAGATAATTTACATAAATTTTTGAAGATGTCATTTTTTTCAGGAAAATTAATAGATAGCGTTAAAATTATATTTTTAAATTATCATGTATGTAAAATACTTTTAAAAATAACTATTCTTATAGTAGAAATATTTTCTGTTTTATTCAGTGATATGTAATTTAATTCTTTAAGTTTTTAATAAATGAATTCTTGAAAAATAGAATAAACTTAAGCAAATATATTTGCGTGAAAAAATTATTTCATAAGCAAGAAATAATTACACAAATTTGACTTTATAATTTGAAAACAAGTACAAACTTTAACCGGTTTTTGTCATTTTCATGGATTGTTAATTGTGATTATAACATCTTATAAAATTTTCCATTTTTCCGGTTTTCTAATAAGATGAACCGTGTAATTATGAAATTAATGTATGGTAATGAAGAAGGAATCTCTTATATATACTCGCAAGTTGTGCTAAAAGGTTATATTGTTATTTTGAAATTGCAATCATGAAATTTATCTACTGTTTCATTTTCTTTGTGGCTGTTGTTGCTGTTGTCCTACCTACTAATGTCGATGGTAAGATTTATAAAATAAAAACAATTCAATATACATCATGAATTAATTTTCTGTGGATATTTATTAATATATATATGTATTAAATAAAATTAAAGAAATATTGTTTTTATCTAATTGTTGTAAAATTATATTTTATGTGTGAAAATGTGAGAAAGTACCTGGCATAGATGTAGCCACAATATGTCTAAAGGCTTTGTCACATTTCGTAGTAAGCAGAAATACATTAATTTATATTAAAGTTAGTCCACTTTAATAGTATATTGAATAAGACACACATTTGAATATTTTTAATGTGTATATGAATATAAATAATACGCCATACATAAACAACCGTAGTAAAGTATTTTTAATATCCTTTTCTTGACAATAATATGATATTGCGAATATTGAACTGCAGAGGACCATTTTTAATGAGCGCTTTTGACAAAAAAGTAATACTATGAATCATCAATTATAGCAAAATATGTTTAATAT
>JABFOX010003634.1:0-10173 GCA_022817665.1 Axea sp. ZL-2020
ACCGCGTATCCGTGCAATACGCTCCTGCGCCAAAGCTGGGGGTGTCCGGGGGCCGGGCGTTATTTCCCACCCAGTCTGTGCGCACAAGAATGGAGGTTCGTCTTGACCCGCTGTCCAAGGGGAACCACAGGTCAATGTCAATGTCGGCAATGCGTGGCTGAAGGGCTGCACTTGGGGCGCGAATGAGGGCGTAATTAATGGACAGAGCAATGAAAATCTTGCTTCTTTGTTTTTTTTTATTTTTTCATATTTTCTCCCGCGGACGTTTTACGCGTCGGAAAATGCAAGACCAATAATTATCCAGTGATTAGAAAAAGTCCCCACGCGTAGATGGTTATTATAGAACGATAGGAATAGAATGCATTATCGGTTTTGCACACGAGTCGGGGATAATTTCTTGTAGATTAACTGCCTGATACTGTGATTCGAGTCATATTGTCGATAGCAATTTGAAATTAGTATTACGAATAATTATTACACATTTTCAATTTGCGATTGCTTATTAGGTTTTAATCGTGTTCATTATAATTTCAAGTAAATACAAACAAATGCAGAAATGCTATCGATGATTACTTCATTTTCAACAATTCTTTACATTTTTGAATTTGTAGTATTTTAAATGATTTCGTTATTTTAATAATTGTGTTATTATATATAAAATGTTGTAAATAATAATAATAACAATAAGAACAATATTCATTGGAATCTATTTTGGAATTTATTATTTTACATTCGATTTTACATATTGCTAACAAATTTTTTACTTTTGATTATAATTACATCTGTATGACGTAACAATTTGTCTGTATTATATTGTCCGCTATACGGACCTGGAATTATAAATATAAATCAATGTAATTATCAAAATGTTTAATTATGTTGACGAAAGAATATAAGAATAATTTTTATATAAATAAATTTACCATTATAATACCTACAGAATTAAAGGTTAATTGAAAAATTTTTTTGTCTTCAATAATTAATAAATTATCTAGTAAAATAAAAGTTAATAAAATATAATCAAAAGAAAGTGGTAAATTTATGCAATTTATTAAAAATGTATTTTATATGAATAGTAATAAATCATAACTAGATTGATTACTTACACATTTTTACAAACATTGCATATATCAATATAAATTCCTTTCAATGCACAGTAAATTCTGCATTAATGGAATGAAATTTATTTCATTTTATGAAAATCAGTTTATGTATGAGCATAGCTTTGGAAATGCTGAAAATATGAAATAATTTAATTAAATACTTTTATGCGTATATTTTAATTTTTTTATTTTTTGAAATTTACACTTTTATTGTAGATTGTTCAACAGTTCAAAGTTTTTAATTTTGTAAAAAGGTACGTTCAACTTTTTTCGGATTAGTATAACAATGGAATTATTAAAATGATATGTTTGGAAATTATATTACTTATTTTATTTTTAATTGGATTAGATTTGTGAACAAAAATTAAAAAAAAAAAGATAAGTTTGAAAGAAAATGAAAATACAAAATTTCAAAATATACGGAGAAAATATCGAACAGTAAATAAAGTAGGAAATATATATTAGAATTATTACGAAAAAGGTAAACAATCGTAGAACTCAATACTGTCGATTTCACTATACGATACAGTATTATTAATTATTAATTAAAATATCCGATATGTTCCTATTAATTGTATTTTTACATCGGATAAACAGCATTCTTATTTTTAAAAATCATTATAAAGTTTACTATATATTAAATATAAATATAAATGTTTAATACAATTGTAAAACTACGTTCATACGTTGTTTTGGAGTAAATTAAATTCAGAATTGCAACGCTCTTAAAGGTATTTACTAAAATATTAAAACATCAAAAAAAAAAGTTGTATATAAATGAAAAATTTAGATTAATTTATACGCGTTGTTTCAGGAAATGTTGTATACATACACCAAGTTAAATGCTTTAAGCAATTTTAAAAGTAATAATTTTATATTTTAATTAATTAAATGTAAAAAAAAATGTTGTTAATTTATTTATATATGTTTAATTCGGCATATTACAATTGTGACAAATAACAGAATATAATGATAATATAAAAAAGCTGAAATTCAGAGTACAATAAATCTCATCAACCAAACTCAACAGGAACTATCGAGTTTGGCTTTTTGATTCCACTCGGATTCCAATCGCCGACTCCTACCCCTGCTCTTTTCCTGAATCTTAATTCCCGGCGAACACATGCGCCATAATAACTCGAAATTGGATTTGACTGTTCGAGACCCCGCCGCCGAGTCAGGGCTGATAATTCAATTTCGCGGACGCTTCACTACAGCGAAAGACAAATCAATTTTCTTTTGTTCAAGTTCGCGCGACTGCGCCCTTGGAATTTCGATTCTCCCGCACGCGCCAGGTCGATAAAGCAGAACCAAAATGCCGATACTTGCGACCAACCACCGGCGCCATCTGTACATCGCGCTGCAACGCGACTCATCGCTGATAAGGCAGATTTTGGGAATTCCCAGTCGAGTTCTTATTACCGATGCTCGCTCGCTGATAACGGCGGACGAATCAAATCGAGCGCGTTATCACCGCAAATCAAACTCGTCCTTCGATGTTCATTTTGTCGGGCAAGAATGATTGTTTTCAATTTTGTCTCGTTCCCCGCGACAATTTTTTGTATCCTGCATTAAATTTAAATACGTCGTTTGCGACGCGTTATACTTTTTAACATGTGTTCTATTGAACTTAACGAGGCCAATTGAGACGACACGATAGCCTTGAGCTTACGATGGTCTACTGTGCCGATAACCATTGAGTCGAGATTTTCAACTAGACTGCGACCAATGTTTCTTTACTTGTATTTTTTTATGTTCCAGCATTTGTATCACCTGCAAACAGGCGAGGGTGCATTCAGGGAACGAGGCAGAGGCAGAGGCAAGGGTACAACTCGGGTAAGCTGTTTTTCCTTTCATCATCCATACCTATATAACGGTACAGTTGTTCCGTTCGTAAACGAGCGATAACTAGTTTCTTTGCAGGAGTTGACTTTAATATCGAAAATGAACGCTTTTCATTTTCGCGAAATGGAATCCTTGCAAAGTCGCAAATTAATTTCCAAACTCGGGCTCTCTGATACCGTCAAATATATTGCCCGATTCTCATATTTATAAACACATGCAATTCAAATAATCCTTCGATACATTAACATTAATATCAATATTCCTAACGGCGGGTAATTGGTAGGGAAGCAAAAATATTGCGAAATAAAAACACAAATGAATTCGCGGTCGGTGGAATGTCGCAAATTTATTGTAGTTGGGGAATTTTTATTGAAAATTGTTGGTCGCAGTTATCGAAAAGGCAATTTCATTGCACGATTGATCAAAACAATCAAATTATGCGTCAAGAAAATTGGATTTACAAAATTATTTATTAATATTAATTAATTGGTGAAATAGGTGGAACTGATTTGCGGAATTGCAGATACACTAGTACTTGAATAATATATTTAGTTTTCCTACCTGGATATTTATTAATCAACTTTTCGGAGTTGTTTTGCTTAACTATAATTATATTTTGATTCCGTATTAATTATAAATTCAATCGAAACATTTAACAGAGTAAAATAATATTGAAGGCAAAGAAACTACGTTTGAAAGCGCGGGTGTATTTCAACGTGAAAATACGTTATTCAAATGGTAATAAAATATGCAGCGAGCATGAATATATACAATAATATTTATGTCTATGAAGAATATATTTTGCTAAAAAAAGTTTGTTAAGCTGTAAATGCAACAGCAAGAAGTTTATCTGTTTTTCAAGTAAATTAATATCGTGCTCCTTACGTTATTTATATACACAATCCAATTTCATATGTTTTAATTAATAATGTAAATTTATCAGTTTATCTGTCGAATTAATATTTGTCGTTTGATATTCGCAATTACATTCCATTTCAAATTCCATTCGAATTACATGAAATGAATATAATTCGAACGTTAATTACTTTAAATAATTTCGTTTATATCATTTCCTTGATGCTAAAAGATAATAAGGAAAAGTAGAGAAATTTGCATTTATATTTTATTAATTTTAATAGAATCGCATACGATTAAAGTTGCAACGTTCAAATAAGGTTAAATAAATTATATACAATAAGCATGGAAACATTTAAGAAACAGGAATTTTAATTATGTATAAATGGAATTTGATGTTTAAATCATTGGAACTTGATAAACTGATAAATTTAATTTGTTAAGTATTGAATTAATATTATTCAAGTCAATCACTGATGCCACTGCCCCCATTTGTGAAATTAAATTAATATATTAGTAATTTTAAATCTGGGTTAACAAAACTCCAAAATTTCTTAAATCAAAGTTATGTTTTAATTCATCCAATTAACATTAATTAATAGTTTTATTAACCTGCTCATTTATTATTTAATTTAAATATCAATAGATAAATTATATAGTCAGTAATAATTCTGCGTCAACTTAATTCAACATTTAACAACTTTACGTCAATGAGAATATTCTGTTATTATCGGCATTAATTTAATTTGAATAGCGTTATCATTCAGATTTAATACTAGCTGTAATTTAATGTTAATTAAAAAATTCACATTTCAATTTTTACGTTAATTCAACATTAGTTCACTGATATGGAAAATTGATAAAATTATACGTACCCGAACAAGCATATGGGAAGAATGAATTTCTTTCATACGAAGGTCATACGCGATTTTAAATCTTTAAAAATGATAGAGTGTATAATTGTTAATTATTAAAGTTTACTACATTATCTTTATACAGTTGTGCTGTTATCAAAATTAAAAATACGCATTTTGAAGAACTTGATATCAAAAATTCTGTAGAAAAATGACCAATTTTTCATATAATTCTTTTTAATTGAATATAACAAAATTATGGCTTTTTAATCAAAAAGAACGAAGACGGTGAAAACGGTATTATTTATTGTAAAAGTAGCAAGCGATTTATGAGGAATATCGATTCGTCGCGTGGGAACCGTGATTCTCGAAACATCAATTAGTCGCTTGGCAATTGTTTAACGGAAGATCCCAGGAACCTTAATAGTTAAGACGATAATCTGAAACTTCCGAATTACAGCACCGCGCCCGCCGACAGTTGGAGAAAGTGCTTGTCGCTAAAGTTGCGCACAACTTCACTTTTGACCCACGTGAGCCGTTGAATTAGCTGACGACAGGGGGAGGGACTCGAATAGCCTCGACAAGGCATTTGTTACGCGTCCCAATAAGATCTACGGTCGTCCGATAATCGTCCCGTCAAACTTGATTCTCTCGAACGAGGCAATTCGAAGCAGCGTCGGCCAAGTTCGGGCCGGTGAAATGAAAAATGCTCCGCTTAAATGGAACTCGTTTATTTTGCTCTCGTCTTCAAACTAGCTGTACGGAGAGTTGGAGAACTGATATTAAACAAGGCGCTATTGATCGACGTGTCGTGCGCCTGCCTGTCCGCGCTTACACCGCCATGTTTAAAATTTTCCTGTCTTTAAGCTTGACGTTACTTTAAGCTTGCGCCTGTAACGAACGCCTCACTTAACTTCGTTTCGACCGCGGACCTAAAATGCGTCGCTATTTTAGACCAAATGCATCGAAACTGATAGACTGAACGTCTGCTGCGTGGATCACTCGTAACATAATTTTTATTATAATACGAAGAATTTGCACTTTTGTGTACAGCAGCGAATTTATTGTTTCGATGCTTTTTCGTACGAAGGTGGAGAAGAGAGAAACGTTGTATTTCAGAAATTACTGGAAGTTTAAAATAATTTTCAAGTGCATACTTTTTCGAAAAATTCAGATTTATAGAATTAGTTCAAATGTCTGCGATTTCAATCAGTTATTATTGTTTTAAATGAGACATTTTTCAAGCAAGTGCATGGAAGGAAACTATACTTAGGTGAACAGTACCGTACAAATTTGATTATATATAAAGCTTAATAAAAATTACTGAAAACATCCAAACTGAATGTGCGCGATATCAGAGAATTTTAATAAAAATTGAGTAAATTTTTCCGGATATGACACAGTGCGTGAAAATAATGGAAAAAATTGTAATCTCTAATGTACCTTTTCCACCCTGTACATATTATCCATGCAGTACTATCGTATTCATTTGAATGTCTGTTATCGTTAAAAGCAGATAAGCCTTAGCGAGTAAAATAAAAAATAACCGTAATATATATTCAACTTAAGCAGATGTACCTATAAAAATTAAATGTACATTATTGCTTTCCGTTATAACATCATGCTATTATTTTATTTGCAATCCAATAATACTTTGATAATTTCAAAGTCATGCAAAATTTTCAGAACATGGTTAACTATAAAGGTACCATACTGTAAAACAATAATAACGAAAAACTGCTTAAAATCTTAGTCCACATTTACTTGTAACCTGTTAAAAACAACAAAACCTTTTTAATATCTCTGTGTACCTAAATCTGATTAAAAATGTATATTTTTTTCAATTTATTTATTTATGTATTTTGTTGTATTTTTTTTTCTTTTTTTCGTACAAATTTCGATCAAATTTATTATATAAACGAATATTTCCAAAAATGTTCCTGTCATAATTACTCGTGAACTTTTTCAATGAAAACATTTGAATATCATCAAACAGAATATTTGCATTTCATTAACAACAGACAATTGCAGATAAATTAGTAATTTCGTTCGATTAGTTTAAACTCGTTTATACTTCACAATTTATTTTATATGGGTAGAATACAAACGTTATCAACTGAAAGTAGTTAAATTTCACATTCCAAAGAGTTATTTGCCATTGTTGATATTTTAGGCGAAGAAAATCCGCGCTGGTTCGAAGCAACTAAATTTCCAGTCGAAAGCACCGTACTTTCGAATCGTTCTAAATTCTACAAGATTATTACAGAATTTGCCTATGGTATTTGGACAATCTATTAAATTCGAATAATAAAAATGCGACTGCTGGAAATTAAAAGTATCGGTTTTCTGGAACACCGAACAAAGTACGACCACGGAATTAAGCCGAGAATTTGTTTAAGATTGGAAGCACGCGAACTGGGTCAATAAAATGTCGAGGGTGGGATATTATATTAAAAATCTTAATTAAGAGATTTCATTAAACTAAAACCCAGGATCAAAATTCGCATTCGCTATTTAGATTGCGAACGGCGTTCCGTTCATAATCTTATTCCAAAAATAAACATTTAATTTTCTTCCGCACCGTCTTCGCGAGCACACAGTTGCGTTTGTTTAACAGTTAGATTGCAGCTGTCATTCGTTTTCATTTCGTCGCATTGCCGAAACGAAAAGGGTGCATCAAAAATGCACTTCGCTGCGCCTTAACGCGCAACGCCATAAATTTCAGCCGCATAAAAAATGTATCCTGTAATTCATCCTTGTGTGTACTCCCGAAATTGCGCACGGGCAATAGATTGGTTATTGATCCGGTCAAACAGAATCGTTACGTTACCGCAGATCGCCATATTTGCCTTACGTTAACGCGTACCGCCGGGACATAATTGAAGCGATATTTACGTACGCGGAATTTCAGTATTCGTCTTCGGGTGGTCACGGGGCGCGTGTTGATTCGTCCGCACAGGATCGACGCGAAATTATTGCAAAATTATACAATTATTCGCAGTAACATTATTATCGTCAAATTATATCGACGACGGCCAGTTTGTTAATACGCCGACAAACGCAGCGGCCGCGCCGAATAATTTCTCATTAATGGGATTTTAATTACTACCTGATGACACAATAAATAGCTCCTTCGTTATCAGCAGTTAACTCATCATTTATCACAGTCGGGCTGTGCTTCATTCATTTACTACAGTCAAATGCGATTTCGCGACGACAAATTAAATTGTTCATCCCGTTTTTCTCGCGCGAAAACGAAATAGACAGCCGTGGCAGCCTCCTCGTCTAAAGAAAAAAGGAACAAAGAAAAGCGGACGAATTGAAATTTAAGTGGGACGAAAGTTCAAGAGTTCAGACATGAACTATCGCGAGCTTGCACACAGCAGGCTAATCTTCCGAACTGTTGATAAGATAGACCTCGTCTCGCATTTTTTTTATTCGACGCTGTTCGCGCGCATTGCCCAGGTGTAAAAATAAAAAGTAACGCTAATGTTGCGCGCTGATTCGGCAGCGGTGGTCTTTAATTCGCCGAGAACAAGTTGCGCGCGTTCGTTCCTCCTTCCTTTTTCGTCTTACGCTTTTTTTTGCATCTAGTAATGCCGTCGTAAAAATGTTACACCGGCGCACATACATCAGCGTTACAAGTAAATTTATGGTGTACAATTGTCACGTTCATAATGCACGCGACGTCATAAAACTCGTAAGGTGATAGCCCTTTGCTATGATTTACGCACTGGGACAGTTCGACAATAACTCTTTTCGCGCGATCGACTTAATTTATTGCTAAGCGATTTTGTTCCAACGCCAAACACAACGAGATTGGTTCCAACGTTTTTGTTGCGAATTCCACCACGGAATTTTAATTAGGAATGCCCTTTGGGAATCGTTAATGGACACCTACCTCGATTGGCCATCCGCATTAGGATTTTAAATGAGATTTTTCGTTCGCCGAATCGAAGTTTTCTGATTAAAGTTATATGCGAAGCGCGTTTCGGGTTGTCGTTCTCAGACGGCTGATATTTAAAAACAAAAATTCCTCTTTCGGCAAAGTGCATTTTCGTTGAATGAAAAGTACGTAGTGCAAATCGGTGCACGTGGGACCCGGTGTTTCAAGAAACGTCACTCCTCGCACAAAGCCGAGTGTCGTATCAGGTGGAAACAAATATGGCGTTGTTGGGCCACGCGTTGTGTTGATGTATGAAAAAAACAAAGTCAGTAAAACTTTGTAGCTTTGTAAATAAATCAAGGGTGAACTTAACTGTAAAGAAAAATTTACTATTATCACCGACTAGAAACGCGACGGCTTGTCTACTCGTAACGTAAACAAATTAATCGTTTGTGTTAGTTTTGCAAAAGTTTAACGTCCGATGGTTTTCAAACACCCTTGCATCCATTAAACGATAAAGTCGTGATTCGATTCATTTAGAAACGGTGGAAACATTACTCGAAACGATTTCGTGTAATTTCAATTTTTCATTTCGCAAATGCACGTGTTTCTCACTTTTTATACATTCGCGTTTCATAAAATATGAAACTGAAAATTAAAATTTACTGGTCAGCAAAGCAGTAAATATAAATATTGCATTTTATAGGCAAGCAGGAGCAGTGCGTGAAATATAAAGTATGGTTTAATTAAAAGTACTTTTTCCTGTAATCTTATTAAACATTAAAATTAAAAATAGCAAAGGTAATGAAAGTTCATTTAGCGTGTATCGCCGATTACACGATTTTGTACTCCGGAAGAAAATAGAAACAACTGATTTTAAGAAAAGCAACGCTTGTCGAAATACCAATAGCATTATTACCATAGCCGTATGAATGTTCACTTTGGCACTGCTGTACGTTTTGGAAATTGAAAATTTCATATAATTAATTGACATTTATATAGAAATGAACAAAATATTCTAATTGTTAATAAGAATGTAATTATAAAAATATGAAAAAATAATGTTTTCCAGGTAAATATTTTGGTATAAAACTGTACATTTTTTTAATATGAATCTTCTAATAAGGATCTAAAAAACAAAGAAATGTAATATTTCTTGCTAAAAAAATAGTAACAAATATGTAAAAATGTTTCATATCCACGACTTAAAAAGTGTCGAAATGCAACAAAACATAACAAGAAATTTTTGTGTAATAATAATTGCAAAATAGAGCGAATTTTTTAAATTCGCTGTTCCCATGTAACTTTTATAAAGCGTACAAAAATGCACAATACGCACTGCAAATCATTGGAAGTGGGTTTTTGTATGCAAAAGGACATTTATGTTTCGAACAACTTACACGCGGTGTAATGAATGATAGAAAAATGTCAAATAAACTTTCGATCTCATGTTTAAAAAAAAAAAAGAACGATGCACTTGATTTCGCTAAACAGATGGTAATATCTCATCCTTATTTTCTCAATTATGAGCGTTACCTTTGGAATCAAACGTTCTGGAACGAGTTCACGCGGAACGTTAAAATTTTGCATTCTTATATCCATAACATTTAACGAGATTCTAAATGTTGCC
>JABFOX010003635.1:0-10172 GCA_022817665.1 Axea sp. ZL-2020
AGTGCGAACTGTTACCTTGACAACGAGCATAAATTTGAAATTGTTTGATCGATAATTTACGAGATATCGATCACTACAGCCATCTACCGAAAAAATAATGGATTTCTTTTTCCCCAAACTAATATTAATTAAAATTATTAACAATAAAAAGCTGTATTTGTGTGTTGGCCTAAAATGATGGTTATTTTCACTTAAAAACAAGTGTTAATATTAATCCAATAATGTCTCTTAATATCGCTCAACAAATTTTATGATTTATCAGTTTTGTGCAATCCATTTTTCAATTGCGAATCAATAATTATTGATTTATCTTTGTATTATTTGATATATGGATAATAATTTAAACGATTGAACCTTTACAAATTTTACGTTAGATTATGTCAATGATATAAATATAGAGATTCATTTTTGGTTTATACTTTGTTACTTATATTTAATTAATCGCGTTTAAATCAATCTAATAGTATTATTGCAACAATATTTTAATTATTAATAAAATAATTGATTTTTTATTTACATTTTAATTTAATTTGAATTCAATTTAATTATTTTCAATTTTACTTTGGTCTTTTCAAACAATTTTGGAGTAAGGATGATATAGATCTTCCATAACATTATTGTGTTCAGCTAGTCTCAATATTTATTAGACGAAGCATTACATATCTAATTATAAACTTATGTACAATATTTGCATTGATGTCTTATGAGACTGTGCAATAGTTGTAAACTTTAAAATGATTTGAGAATATCTAATTATATTTTAATGAAATTATTTCCTAAGAAACAGGATTATACCACGGTCAAAAATGCTGTCATTTTTTTCAGAATAATTATTTATAAAAATAAGTATTCTAATAGAATAATCATTTTTGTGCAGAAACATTTATTAAATCTGAACAAATAGTTGTATACGCACTGTGTAACAGATATTTTTTTCAGTGTACAATAATAAATAATTGTATTTGAGTATGCAACTATAACACATGTACATCGAGAATCATTTTAATTCAAAATGTTTGAAAATTTAATTCATTTTTACATTATTAACAATTTTAGTTATTTCACTTGAATATTTAGCAATTTTAACTAATAAATGAATTGCTTTAATAGATGTTTAGTATTGCAGATGAATAATTCAATAAAATCAAATAAAAATCTTCATAATATAAACATTTTATAAATAATTATAATCATATATATTGTGAGAAAAGTAAAACACATTTAATTTTTTATACAAATTAGAAATTAGTTTTTTGTTATAAAATTGTTAAAAAATTTATCGTTCAAAAAGTGTTAAAAAGATGTAGATTACTTGCAAATCACGTAATGAAATATTTAGGATAATGGAATTAATACACTCATAAAATTATAAACATAACGTCTAACAGTAATGTACGTAAATTAGTAATAGGTGAAAGTATAAGTAAAAGTTTATAAAAGCCGAATTTTTTGATATTTTGAATATTTTACCTTTGTTAGGAAACATGCTGTTAATTATTCTCGAAACAAACTTTTTTTATATTTTTCAATTAAATTTTAAATCAAAATAACAAAAACAATTTTGAAGACTTTGAAAATTAAATGAAAAATTAAATTTAAGAATTAATCATAATAAAAAGATAATAGATCCTCTATTTGAAAAAGTACAGATTTATCAGTTTTATAGTAATCAAATTACATTTCTGTGGTTTTATTTATTTTCCTTATAATCTAATGGATCTACTCAATACATTGCTATAATATTACTGATATTATACTATTAAAATTACGTCATAAGCGACCATTGTTTATCCTTTATAGAAATTATAAGTATATAATATAATTCGTAATAATTTCTTTTTTATTTGTATTTTGGATACTTAAATGCAATATTTTTAAACTATTTAACACAACAAAAATTAAAATTGCAAACTAATAATATTTAATATTTTATCTTTATATTTATTATTTAGTAGTATTAGTGAAAATATTATTATTTATATTTAAACTTAAAAAACTCTGAAGATATCTGAATTTTTAATATTTTTAATATATATTCATAAATTGTCAAAAATTTTCCAGAAAAGAATTTATTAAAATTGTGAAAATTGTTGAATAATTTCAATTTTGATAATTATTCTAAATTATTTTAGATATTTTTATTTTTACTGTAAGATTTTCAAATATATATGTCAACGAATTTCACACATACAAACAACAATTAAGTTTAGTAGTTATTTTAGTAGCAAAATTCATTAATAATTTAACTAAACAATTTATTCAAACTGCTGAGATGTATATAGTTAATATTCATATTTTAACAACTCATTTTCTATGTTCAAAATATTGTAGATTTACGGTTGAAATGCTTTTAAACTGTATTATAGCAAAATACCATTATTTTGACTTAATTATATAGTATATTCTCGAAGAAATTATTGTATCATTTATTTTAGTAAGTGTGATAATTGAATAAGCATTGAACATTATTCTGTGTGAAGGAACAAACAATGTTTTTACCAGCTATTCAAAGGCATTTTTTTTTACTAGAGAAACAATACCTAATTTTTACATAGCATGCTCTTTTAATGCTGTTATAAAATAAGTTATTATTAAAGTAAAAAGTAATGTACAACAGGAGAATAAATATATGAACTTAATTAAATTTTTTATACGTGCCTTATCTTATTCATTAATGTTTTCCTTATATTTCTGTATTTTTTCATGCTAAAAATGGAGAACAAAACACTGTTAGTAATTCAACGTAATTAATGAACTCTAACTACGTTAACTCGTGATAAAGTTTGTTCTACATGCTTATTAGCTATTAGTTCATAATAGAATTTGTTTTTTCGATACTATATCATTCAAATATTATGTCATCAGTAATTTACACTAAATAATAAGTAATTATATGATTATTTTGTGTAGAGGATATTCTATACCTAAATAGTTCGATTAATATTTATTATCAATATTGATGAACAAAATGTTACTTTGAAAGTTGAGATAATTTGAATAAAACTTGAAACGTAATAATATTTTCAACCTTAATTTTATCATGCAATATAATTTAAAGTAATTAAAAATATTGTGAATATTATTTTAAAATAAATTGTACAAATAATGATATGAAAAGGATTCAAACTGCATTAAAAGTAATACATTTATGTAAAATGTCTATTTATGATGAATTCCAGTTGAAATCAATAACAAATAAATTTATATCTGCTTAGAAACTGGTATTGAATTTGAAGAATTTAGTTGCAGAAATTGTAATTCAGAAGTACGCAACTTCATAATATTTTTATGTAAAATATTATATTTACTAGTAACATTTTGATTATAAATTATCTTAAAGTGTTATTTTTCATATTTATATATTATTCCTAATAAATTTGAATTTATCTTGACTAAAAATACTGTTTAAAATCATATAACGTGAAT
This sequence comes from Axea sp. ZL-2020, assembly GCA_022817665.1. Taxonomy (NCBI): domain Eukaryota; kingdom Metazoa; phylum Arthropoda; class Insecta; order Hymenoptera; family Scelionidae; genus Axea; species Axea sp. ZL-2020. The sequence continues at coordinate 3,427 of JABFOX010003635.1, forward strand.
ATTCTGGAAATAACCTTAACATTTCGGATATTTTCTCATAAATTATAAAAATAATTTGTCATAATTTAATTAATTTTTTTATTTTATACGTGAAACTGTTATTTGAAGCAAACATCTAAATCTGATTTAATATACAATGGTTATAATAGGTATTTGTGAATTTCACGTAATGTTGGTAATACATATTACTGAAGGTTTGTATCCTTATCGAAACAAAAAAAATAATAATAAAATTCAGTGTAATTACAACACCAACGGCGTAATTTGAACAACGCACGGTTTAAAAATAAAGCAGTAATTAATTCGTGAATAATTTTTTTTCGTAAAGTTATAAAATTGATGAAAATAGCAATTTATCATGCAACAGGTGGTTGGTTGGTCAGTGATTTCATCCATCATACTTTAGTAAGACATACTTTTACATATATTCAAAGGACTCGAAAAACATGTGATATTAAATGTTGTTCAATTCCCAGAGCAAGAAATGAAATAAGCAGAACAAGTGATATAGAAGAGAATTTTATTAAATGTTTATGAAACATTCTTCGGATGATGGAACTTTAATTAAATCAAATAGCTATAAAATATCACTTTGAAAATTTTGAGTCAAATTTTGAATACGAACTGAGACTCGTTCATGTTTCTTTTAGAAGAAACGAGTATTGATTCGTTTTTCTATTTAGTTATCTTAATTGGGAAGATGAAACAACATTCCTGCTCTTTGTCATTCCACACTTTCCATTTGACATCGAATTGTCTCTAAAAAAAACAACGTTGAAAGATTAATTACATCTCTTAAGATCTATCATTGTTAAGGTGTGTTTGGCTTATGACAGAAGTCTTGGTTGACGTTTTATCAAGCTATTAGTATTTGTTCAAAAATATGAGTTACGAGTCTGAGAACTCGTATCTTAAGCAAAAAAATTCTTGGTTTCCACATGTAATATTTCCACAATGTTTAACTGTCATTGATTAATTGTTTTCTCACCGCAGGATACGATTTGGCAATTGGCAAAATAATGGTGTAAGTCCGATTCTGACCAGAAACAATAGGACATGTGGTTGCTTTACACGCGTCCGAATCCATGCCAAGGAAAGCCAAATCTAACATCTGATTGGTCCAATATGCTCTACCCTCCAATGTTTGAGCGTCGAAGTCTGAAAAAGTCATCAAAAATTAATCATTCAATTTATTATTCCACAGAAGATTTAAACTGGAATATAATTCGTGGCTTTATTATATTTTATGCAACATTTTGTGTATTTGTACATATTAATATCATATAATTAAGTTTTATTCTCTAATAAAAATAGTATTTATTGGTATAATATGATAATAAAGTTGAAATATATTACAAAATATGCAAAGCTTTTTGCGAAGGAATAGAATTGATTTGATTTAAACCCGTCAGTTAATTTACTTTACAAAATTATATTTTAATGAATAATATTGATAATCTTTTAATGAAAACAGTCTATCTAAATTGCGAGGAGATTTTTTCTTCCTACTTTTATTATCAATATAAAAGCAATCAAATGGACCAAGTTTTCATTAGTTATATAGGTAACTATTATACACTTACTGGGCGTAAAATCAAAGCTAATACTAGCATTGTAACCTCGTTTCAATTTACAAGGTTTCCCATTTTCTGCCTCTTTGCAGGGGTCTACGCGAACCTCGTTTATCGTACAGTTAACTGGTACATTTGCTGAAATAAAAAGGATTAAATTAAATGCTACTGAAAGAATACGGCCAAAGGGAACATCTAACTTTATATGAAATTTTGTTGACTTAACGTATTCTGTATTTATGTTGTTTTTACGAATTCGTCAAAAGTTTATTAAAAATCTTTCAGCGTTCGCTTTTTAAAGCCTACAAAAATATGTTCACATATTTGCAACAGACACGCATGAATACCATTGGATTTTTTAATATATATGCAATTAAATGCATACCACGTTTTTCTAAGTGTACGTCACTACATCAAATTTATTTACACATAAAATGAAATATTGTATACACCGAGAAAAAAAGACTGTAAAAATTGCCATGCTTGCATGAGTGGATCATAAAATTTTTTTATTGGAAAAAAGTAAAGCACTTTGAAAGTACGCTACAAAATTAAGCTAAGATTTATTATATAATGAAGTGTATTTTCATTCATGTAAACTCAATTATTTATATTTATAAATTATTTCAGACTTTTTCGATTTTTTTGCATTATTCAGACTTCAACGAACTTATAAACTTTGTTTCAGAATATCGCAGACGTATAAATGAATTATTATTTAAAATATCTGAAAAGGACAAAAACTATCAAACTGAAACTTTCAATTTTTTTATACTTTTTCGGATTTTTCAGACAGTTCATTTTATAAGGGTAATAAGTTTAAATACGTAGAATATGTATAAATACTATTCTTCACCCCACATGATGACAATTTGTTCGTAAATTTTTATTAATAAATATATTCGTGTTTTTATACTTAAAAAATAGATATTTATGTTATTTAATATAATCGGATGTCTGTAGTTAACTATAATATTATAAATACAATAGAATAAATATTTGGGGTGAGTATTTTTCATATTGAAATTAAGAAAATAATATAAAAAATGTTAAAGTGTCTTGAACATTTCAAAAAAAATGAAAATTTCACATAAAAATGTGCCATGAGTAACAGTTTTCTTTGAAATTTTTTTTGCAATATCTTATGCAATATTTCTTCTTTACTCATGCTTTTGCTAACAGTGCGAAAATTCTTAGGAAACTTATATAAATATTGATATTGTTAATTTTGATAAATGAAAAATTATGTTTTCTTAGCTTTTAAATCATTTCATGCTTAAGATTTGATATATGATATGATAGAATAAAATTAAATTGGAATTCTGTTATGCATTAGACAATAATCAATAAAACTTTGAAGGAAAAATGAATAAAAAAAATTGTATGCATGTATTGATAGACTCTTTTCAAACTTCCATTTTAGAAAGTATGTTTATATTTTTGCAACTCTATTTTATCAGAAAGCTAGAAATCATCATACTGAACAAACATAAAAAAAGCAAAAAGATATTTTATAATACCTGTTGATATCTTTTATTAAATAACTGCGTACGAAGAAATATGCAAATGTGTCATTTTAATTATTGATTTACAATTTACCATAATGCTTACGAAATACAATTTATTGCAAAACAACAAATGATCGTGTATATTGCGTTTTAGATTATTCATAGTCGTTCAATTTAGATTTTATACAGAGTATTTTTTTTTTAATATATGCTGATATCAAAAGAGTAATTAATTTGCAATAAACATATATTGCGTGCATATAAATTTCACATTGCAATGTGAACAATGTGGAACAAAAGAGAATTAAAATTGATAAAATTACAAAGATTCTGTGTGTTTAAACAAGTTGTACTGAAAACGTCGTTTACGTTGCAAATGTAATAAGCATCGATTAATCGGTGTAACAGAATTTGCCTTTTGACAACAATTTTTTTGCGACAAAGCAACTCTTCGCTGTTTAAATTATCAAGCCAAACTCTTAAAAGCTATAAAAATTAATGGCTATTAATACTTTTTAATTATAAATGGATGTTTACGTAATAAAAGTCAAAAACGAAATTTGATTTGCTGATTGCAGGAAATGGTGAAAATCAGTTCTCATTGAAGTGACAGCATGGTTCATTGTACCTTGTAATTATGTTGCGATCAAATATTATTAAAGCAAAAATTTATGAACAGACGTGTCGGATTTGATAATGTTATTAAATACCATGTAAGATAAATGTATTATTTGTCATCACAAATTCTACTCTCGTTGCGCTGGTTTGTTCATCGAATTATCATTATGAAAATTTTAATACAGCAATAAATGGCATACGTGTAAAGAATTTCATTCATCAGCATAGAAAATGTGCTAACATAATAATTCCTCTTGGTATACTAATGCCAATGTAATATAATGCATAAGAACAAAATTTATAACGAATGACAATTGTTTAAATAAAATATTTATTAACAATTTAATGAATTATGAAGTTTATAACTCAATTTAAGATCCATAATGTTAGATTAAATGTTACCCTTACAATTTCTTAAGAGCCAAATATTTTGTTGCTTATCTAAGATATATACAATGCTGCATTGATAAGAAAGTTCGACAAAGTAACAAAATAAAATCATCATAATTTTTACTATTTTTGTTATAAAATATTGAAATATATATTTATTTCTTTAAACTAATGTTGAATTTAAAATTTAGTGAAATTTTAATATAAACACATGAAATTACAGTATCTAATAAAAGATTTAATATTGAATCAGGTACTAATTTTGATAAAATTTACTAACAATTTTTTTTCGTCATTAAAAACGTCTGATATTGAAAATTATAACTCTTTTGATTAGCAAATGAATGCAAAATATTTATAATTGTAATAAAAATCAAATGCTAAGTTTATATATTCATAATATGAGATCACACAAATTTCAGGTTACATTTTGTATATTTGCTAATTGAAATACAACTGACTACACGTGTAAGAATATGGTTTTTGTCACAACACATATGGAACATTTCGATGAGTGTACATAGTTGATATGGTAAAAGTTGTTAATTCCAAAAATAAAGCTACGTTCATGAATGTGATCTAATGCATTTTCAGTTACCGGATCAGATTGTATGTGAAATATATATAATGGTTCATGTAAGATTTCGCATTGTATTTAATCATACACCAGATAATTCATTTAATACAATTGTTTTTTCATACAATTTTCTAAGATAATATTTTTCTTGTACTTTTACTACAGTTCATCCAGTGCAGTTTAAAAAACTGATGTTGAGAAAACTTCGTCTTAAAGCGATAAAGAAATTTTTTAATTTGTTTAGTAATTTTAGACTAAAAATAATCAAATAAATGCTTATAGATTTGTAAATCTAGAATAATATGAATAACATTATTTAACCGGCGTATTTAAACGTTAAGATGATTAAATAAATGCATTTAAAAAATTAACATTGTATAATTTTTAAACATCTCTAATGAAAAAAACTGGTTTAAATTATTTTGAAAAATAGGTTATATTGTTTAAATATAACTTATGTTATATTGTTTTGATAGTTATTATGTGCATGCGTGTTTGTTATATTCACATGAAGATACTCCATGTGAATATAATACAAGATGTGAATATTCATACAAGGTATTTACATGAATATATAAAAATTTACATAAACTAAAAACATGTTTTAAGTTATTTGAAATTATTAGTAGATTGTGTAGTCAATGCTATAAGATTTGGCCCTTTTATTAAACTATCCGAAAGAAATTTGTTAAAATGGCATAATTAATTACAAAATTATTGTGCAATATAGTAAAATTTTAGTGTTTCATTTTATTTTTGCACAGTTTTAAAATATTATTTCACGGTATTTTATAATAATTTTAGTAACTTATTTTATCTTTCATATTATACATAATAATTTCTTTAATTACTATTTTCCATATATAATTTCAATTATATATTTAATCAGTGTAAATAGGATTTCTAGATATTATTTATTTACTTATTTTGGTATTTTTTATCGTGAAGTTACCAACTGAAAATCATTAATAAAAAGTGGATAATTATAATTATACTGATTGTATGATATACCTGATTAATAATATTATTTAAATTGTTATTTTAAATTCTGTTATGCATTGAAAGATATGTATGACGTGATGAAAGTTAATTGGCTGAGTTAATTGTTCAAAGTCGTCATAAAATGATAAAATATATAATTAAATCTCAAGTATAATCAATGACAGAATAAATAATTAAATTGCAACATCTCGATGAAAATGTAGCATTAATGAAAAATTTAATAAAGTACTCACAGTCTGTTGAGCATTCCTGAAATTTGATGATTTCAGCATGAACCAAATCATTACTAAGGAACAGTAAAGCGATTAAAACAAATACACACTTGGTCATCATCCTCGGATGGTCTGAACCTAAATGAAAGAAATGCAACGCAACGTTTGCTCGTGGAAGAAGATAAGAGACGAGATGGAGCATAGGTCAATTGAGGACTGAAATAGCGTCGCGGTCTACAGAATTTACTCCTGACTGTAGTTTTCATTGATTCTTCAACATATTTTGAATCTACTGTTATGATAGATGGATTTCGTTAATATTTTGTGCTTTTATTCGTTCGATAATATTTCTAATACAACATTTATTAGAATTTAAGTTTTATATTTATTTAGTATTACATTCATCCATCGCGCAGGCGAATCGTGTTCAATAAAACTGCAATGAAAAATATACACAAACAATTTGTAAGACATACAGAAGTTCAATTAATTTAACTCCAATCATAATAATTCAAATATATAATTTCAACTTTTATGTATTGTTTAAAAAAAATAGTTTTGTGTTAAACAATTTTCATTGATATGAATATACCATTTTGAACATTTTTGTCACAAGATTATTTGCTGTATAAATTATTCTGTAATAACTGATAGTAAATATGTTCTTTAAGATTATATTTTAATTAAAAATTATGGTATAAATTTATGATAAAAATTTAAGTAATTTTAAAATTACATCTGAGTAAAACTGTTTTCTTAATTATCAAGCATGCTTTGCCTTAAAACATTGTTTTCAATTATTTTATGCATTAATGGCCATAAGCACGAGCAAAAATTTATAGACAATCAATCTTTTATAACCCACTCG
>JABFOX010003636.1:0-10172 GCA_022817665.1 Axea sp. ZL-2020
TCAATATATAATTGCAATAAATAAATTACATCATTAAACGTGTTGATTGTAAAACTGGTTGTTGATTATAAAATTTTTACATAAATAGACCTACATATGATGACATAAAGGCAAGATAAACATTTTAACTGACAATATATTTATTTATTAATAATAATATTTAACAATATAATCAACTACTATTCATTTTAATAAATAAATTCGTTTAGATTTCGAACCAAAAAAATTGCGATTATTACATATGTTTCATTACGAAATACCTGTATCACATTTACATGCTCTCTTTAAAATATCTCATAATTGTTTACGAAATTTTATTATATTAAAAATTCATTAATAAATTAAAACATAAAGTTTACATCAACTTGTCAAGTAAAAATGCGAAATTTTGTTATTAATACAATAATAAAAATGCATAAATAAATATTTCAATTTTATTGTTAAATACGGCAAGATATAGTGCATAATATTCAGCACAAAAAGAGCGCTAAGGGTAATATATTAATTCAGCTCAATGCACCATTTAAAATCAGCATAGTCATATGGATCACGTTCGCCTAGGGTGTTTAAATTTTAGATATATGTTGATCAGACTGTATCAGTTCAAAGGGATACATGAGATAGTGTTTTATCTATACATTTAAATATTTATACAGACCAAAATTCTGTCTGACTGTATATTTACATTTTGTATGTATACACTTTGAATTCAACTGAATAGGGTGATGCATTATTTGTTTGTTTTTTTATTTTATTATGAATATGCAAACAAATGCGCACATCTATTAATAAAAAAAAAAAAAAAAAAATATCACATTTTATTGTTTCAAAATTTATGATTTAAAATAAATGAAAAATGATCATAAATGTGTAATATATAATGAATTGTATATTTATTAGAATTTTGTATATTTAAATTTATTATATATATCAGTAGTTAAAAAATATTCATTGAACCAAATAGATTCATATTAGATCCATGCTAATCGAATAACTAGTTCAGATTAGCATCTTACTATGTTCCAGTCTAACTTCAGTATAAATTTAGACTTAAAACATTAGTCGAATCTAGAACAAAAAATCATCAAAAGTTATATCTTGTTTGAAATCTGATCAAATTTGAGGATTTCCAGGTATGGGGGTTCACTCATATGTAATATATTCAGATATGTAGGATTGCTACATATATGTACTAATTTTCATATATGTACTATATCCTAAAAAGGCTACACATGTTTTAGAACATTTAAGTAATTTAGGTCGACTAGTGAAGAAGCACATAAACAAAAAAAATGATTTGAAATAACAGATGTATTTTTTTATAACGCACTCCCCGTTTTGATAATATCATATGTTCTTGTTTAATTATTATGATGATGTTCCAGTTGGAATAACTGGATTCAGATAATAACAAACAAATACCATGTAAATTGCATGTCAATGATTTATTCATACGCTTCATATCAATACTTTTACGTTTTATTATAGTGAAATTGTATTTTGCCGAATTCTAAAATATTATTCGTGTGATTTCAATTATATTTAAGAAACACTGAGCAATAAAATTGTAAATATTAAGAATAGTTGTCACATTTCATTTAAGTTACATTTTCTCTTGCATCTGTTAAATATTCATGTTCAATGAATTAAGCATTCGTATATTTTATATTATCTAACTATAAATTAAATTCCACTGAACTGCCTATATGGCCTCAGTCTATTTTACTCAGTTAAGGAAAGATTCATAAAATATTTCTTTTCGTGTACATTTCTTAACGATAAAAAATTGTATCGAATTAAATCGACAGAATAAGTTGCTCATTTTGTTCAGCAGAATTCTCTAAACCAATCGGCAATGCACGAATGTAATAGAGTTTAGCGCACTGAACAAAATGCGGACCAATATGTATGCGTTAAAGAAAGAGGGTAGTGCATGTTCAGTTCTCAGCAAATTTATTTCGCTAGTGACTAACTCATTGATTATTATTTTTTTAAATTCTAACAAAGTATGTTGCTTTTCATATTTTGCATTATAAGAGAATCATGTAAAAATTACATAACGAATGTAATGGTTTAAATACACATGTAACTTGTTCGTTTGAAATGACACAAAAATTAAAAAAATGAATAAAATGTATATAAATAGTAAATCTCTGACTGAATTACCCCTTTCCCCTTTAAGGAGGATTGAAATACACGATTTCCGAGTTGTGTTTTGTGTTTATTTTAATGAAGCATGTATATTTTGAAATACAGCTGATGTAAAAAATATTAATTACGTATTCATACCTTGAATACAAAGACACTATGTTTTTTTCTTTCTAAATAGTGGCCAAAATGTGTGCTTTTTATGATGATTTTGTATGCTAATCACAAATGCAATAGAATTTTATTACTTAATATAAAATCATCACGTTAATTATGTACGTAATTAATCAATATTTAATCCGTTTAAATTCTGTACTATTATTTATTATTCCATTTCCTATTACTGAAGTCATAATAATGGTTCATCTGGGCTACTTTATAGCAGTGCGCTTCTTGTAATTGGCTAGTCGTACATAACTTAAGTAAAAGGTTATTCTGAACTGTCTGTAATGTTCTCAGAATTTGTTAGTACCCCTTCCTTATATATCTTAGTTTGTAAGAAACACTGAAAAATACATCTCACAACTTAGCAGATCAGTTAACCGAGTTATCGATCTTTTGATCGTTCATATTGTGGTCTAATATCTTGTATGCAAATATTAAATAATTTACTGGGCAATTCTTGAGTTGAAATTCATAATCATAAATCTATGAAATAATAGTTCATGTAGTAAAAAGTTTGATATTTTTGCTCATTTAAAGTGCGTTTAATAAAATAGAGTAGTGTTGATGTTTAATTTGTAGCAACGAATATGAGATTTTATGTCCGAGCAATGCGTATTGTGTTTATTAAATTTATGATATGGCTATGTATTTGAAAAAAAATCAGATTCCTTTTTTCACTTGCAAATTTGAAAAAAATTGATCGATTATTAAAAATCATTGATTCGAAATATGACATTTTAGAAAACTATGATTAAATAGCATTACGAGGCTATGAGATATTAGTTAGATTAATTCTAGTTTTGTAAGCATTTTTTTCGAGTGTTTATATGACGGTTTTGGACAGTAGTAGCTGGCACAGCTATTTCGTTAGCTTCTTCAGTGAAAGTTGTTGTACACTTGCATCGTTCCAAGCTTTAACATTTTACATTTTCTCTGATTATACAATGCACTTTAAAAAGACTGCAAAAGGATGCAACGATTCATACTTTTATAGTTTTTGTCTCAGAATTTGAATTTACAATAAAAATGGGTTTCTTTTTAAAATACCAATGTTACCCGTTACTTTTACGCTTCCAAAAGAATAGTGAAGGTTCTACAATGACTGATCTCGATTCATATAAAGACTAAACTTCCAAAATTGCAAATTTTCTGTAATATGTTGCTATTAAAATAAACTGTTTTAAAACTGTTTATTTTAAAAGAATCTGTTTTAAAAGAATCCATATTCGCAACAAAATTTATGTTTCGATTTTGTTCGTAATTATCGAAATATTTCCATGCATAATATATTAATTTTTATCTATTATAGAGCCTGTATTGTGAGCTTATAAAAAATAACTTAAATTGTTAGTTGAATCAAAGTAGTTTTTCCTGAAATATTCAAATTTGCAATAAAATATGAGGGTTCAATTTGTGACTGGAAAATCTCCCTACTTTTAGGGAGTGAGTATGAAAAAGAATTTTATATCGTTGAAAGACAAAAAATGAATATTTAGTATTACAAAAATAACAATTTATACATATATATATATATAAATTTTCAATATAATTTGTAATTATAATATTATTAAATTAACAGATATTTATGTGCTCTGATCTTCTTACTACTTTAACAATATCAGCATTGTGAGAGAACTTATTGTTCAACAATTTCTACTTTATATGCTAATTCATATCATTTTGATGATGTTTAAGTAATTTTACAATTATCAACAGTGGTAAATAATATATAATGAAGTCAATTAACTTAATTTTATTTCAATGTTAAATAATTAAAAAGAACTAATTATAATCGAACCTGACCCTTTTCGTGATACAGTAAAAAAATAATAAATCTAATTATTTAAACTATATTTATAAATGAATGTCTGCATTTTGAACATTTTTTCATAAGTAACATTTTGTATTTTGATTTCATTTTACGAAAAAAAGAAAAAAAATCAGTTTGAAAAGAAGTGAATAAATTATTCATAATTTATAAATAAGTTAATTAACAAACATTATATTGTTTAAATTTTCGCTAAATTTACCTCGTTTATTGATAAAAAACTTTTTCACTGCAATTGTTTCGAAATTACAAATTTCCTTAATGCTTTCTTTCTTAATAATTACACAATAATTATTTGTTGGATATTTTAGTCAGTGATATTGATTTGTGGTATTAATACCTCAAAATATACTTCAGAAATAATTTTCAAGTAAGCTCTCAGTTGCACAAGACATGGCTAGTTAAATAAAAGAATGCTGTCGAATTTCATTACTTAAATATAACAACCTTTTAACTATTATTTCATTAATTGTTTTGCTGAAAAAATATAATGTCAGTAATAAAAAGATCCAATTTTTTATGCTGCTCGTTGCAGTGCTCTCTAAAAATATATTCCAGTCATTTATATTTTAATATGAATTCTGTGATTTAGAAAATAACACGTTGGGCGTTTGTTTGAGTATAAGCCAGGTTTTAATATTTGCATACTCATTTTCTGGTATTTTATCATATTTATATTATACTAATTATAAAATAAATCAGATTAAAAATTATTCTTAATTATCAAGATCATATGATACAGTTTAAATAATCTACAATTAATAAGCTCTTACAATAGTGATTAAAATATCTTTTGTGTTGTAAGATTTCAGCATAAATAAAATGTTTATTATTGCGATACAAAATCTTACATGTGATTTGTTTAAATATTATATCTATAATAGCATTGAGTATTTTATTATTACAAAACTGTTATATTAAACTGGATTCACATGTTTAATGCAATCGGTATTTCGTGCTGAAAAACAAGTCATATTCAAAGATGGGTAGTAAATATTATTTCGTTCTATTGATTCAACAGTCACAATACAAACTACATTATCTAAATCTACAAATATAAGTTCTAAATCAAATAAGAAAAGATTTTATAGTTGATACATTAAATTTTCACTCGTATAACACATTCTAATAACAATAAAAATAAATAAATATGAAAATAAACAGTTTAAACAGCCTAATAAATACTAATAAATAAATACAAAATAATATTAATAATAAAATGTTTATTTATGAGATTTATTGGTTGGTTTGAGAGTTATTGATTCATTGTTAATATAATGCAATAAAATTAACGGTAAGAATATAAAGTTAACATAATTATAGTAATAATTTTTGTCAAGAAGTCATAATACACTTCCGAATAAAATGTCAAGTTTTTTAAATTTGATGATTGTAACAAAAAATTGAGTTTGCGTTCATTTTTGCTGCAAAATATTATTAAAGTTAAATAAAGTGTGTAACTATTGGTTAACATAAAATTTATTGATATGCATTTTATTTACACATTTTATTTATTGTAAATAGTTTTTTTTAAATTAATTTTAAACATCAAATAATCCTGTTAAATTACAATGTTTTACATAAACACTGCATGTATAATATGTTTACAATATCACAAATATGATTTTTGTAACCGATTTTAGAATTATGTAGATTAATGTACAGGAATTATAAATAATTTTCTTACATTTTCATAATTTCAAAATAACTTCAACATTCCTTATACATTATTAAAAGTTTGTAATACTTTTTAGCTCCGTGTAATCAAGTTTATTAAAGAAACATATTATCAATGAAACCGATACATTTTATAATATAGCTTAATGATTATTCTTAGTTCATTTATAAATCAATATGTCCACTAAGAAAATTGATTAGTGGTCCTTAGAGATACAAATTGAGAAAAGAATACAATAATCACAAATCATTATATTTGACTTTAATATTTATTACTAATGAAATAATTACATTTTTTTTTTTGTTAAAAATCAATCCAATATAAAAACAAACAAATTGCATAGCTAATTTAGTTAGTGTGGTTGAATTAACGTTAATTTAACTTTTAACACCAATACTGAAACAATCATAATTCAGCGTTGATTTAATCTTGACTAACAAAGTTAAATCAAACCAATCTAATTGAAAATTCAAAGTTTAGTTCAAATATATGAAAGAATAGATGAAATTTATTCAAATTTTAATAAAGGATAGCTTACAAAATGTGCTCACAAAGGATATCAATCCACGTCGCAAAAGATCTTTTTAAAACTTCAATATTTTAACCTCTTATAATTATAATTATAATTATAAAAGGTTACGAATATCAGAAAAAAAGTGTTATAAATACAAGAAAAACAGTAATGCGCGAAAAGAAGATATATGGTACAAATTATTTTTAAAGTATAAATATTATAAACAGTGCAGATATCTTCAACTATAATTCTTCATATTACTGCTTTCATTTTCAAAGATTAAAACTATTTATGATTACCTATTTAACTACATCGTATCGTACAAATAAATGAGAAATAAATGACTAGAAGCATTAATAAATTCATTGTTCATGTTATAAATTATTAAAAAGTCATCTTCTAGTTCCGAGAATGTATTTGGAAAAAACGCAAATAATAATATATATTATATAATAAAATAATTTTTTTTCAAATACTATTTCAAATACATATCACAAATTATGAATATAAATTAAACAAACAATAATTAGGAATATATCTATTTTGAACATATTTATACTCGTTTTTTCTTCATCGTAATATAAGCTATAAATATTCAAACTCAATACATAATTTTATGCATATTTATCGTTATCTACAATTATATTTGTATATTTGATTTTGATACTTAACAGAACGTTTCCATAATATTTCAGTGACTGTTCATTTCATTTATCTGAATAAGCTATGATCATTTACTTGACTATTTGAGTACTGATTGATATATTAACCAATAAAACATTGCATCAATTAACTTAAAAACTTTCAGTCATTGCCCATGATTTTGAAACAATTTATCCATAATAATTTTACTTTCTATATAAATAAAACTGGAAAATGAAAGCATATTTAACGTCAGTTGAAATAAAACCAAACGATGCCCGTAAATCTACATAAAATATTTCATTTCTTTTGTTCTGTTATAACGTTAGGATATACAAGAATTTTATTTTATCTAAGTTTTACCGATGCTACTATTATAATTGTAAGCTAAACTTTATTACTATAGTCTATGCATTACAATCAAAACACTTTGCTAGTGTCAGCAAGTTATTTACCTTGCTGTGATTCAACTTCAACTTTTGTATCTTATAAAGATAAAGTTGATAAAATGTGTATTTTCAAATTTCTATTGTATAATGAAATAATTCATAATTTCTTTAAAATTATCTCTATTCGCAAAAATGGAGTTTCATAATCTCAATATTTAAGTAAGTATAAATACTGATATCATCTTAAATGTAAAGCGCGTTTTACAAGATACCAGTAAATGCCAAATTTTGAAATAAAATTGGTTTATTTCTTGATACTTTTTAACGAAAATGATATAAAACTAATACGTGAATATTATGTGATAATTTTAAGTACGGTTTTATTATTTGTTTTTTTTAGTTTCCTTTTATCATATTGCAAATTTGAGTAGTTTTTAATTCTGGATGAAATGAAATATTTAGTGGAATCAATTAAATTTCGTTTGCATTAACTAAATAATAGTGTTATAATTGTTGAAAAATAAGTTCAATACTAAGTTTATTAAGTTACTACGTAAAAAAGAAAATTTCATGAATCTAACTTATGAACTAGTTATTTTTAACAATAAAAATTAAATATTTGATCATATCGACTAATAAATTACAAGATGTAGTAATTCCAAAGAAACATATTTCACGAAATGATTCAATGATTTTTTTTCTTCGTTTGATATTGCCATATCTTAATTTTGTGATAAAACACATAACTTGCATTTTATATTAAATTTTTTATCATAATTTAAAAAAGTATAATAATTTTTTTCAATATATGAAGTATTAAAGAACGGTTTTATATGATATTAAAAATAAATGGATAAAACAAATAATGTATACTCTTTGAGCCATCCACAGGAGTTGGCAATAGAGGGCTGATTGTAGGAGAGTCCCTTCGTAAATACATACATTTCGTCTCAGACAATTTAGTAGTAAATGGTTTTTGATGCCTAATAACATAAAATAATTAAATTGTAACCTCGATATAGTGAAAGTTATTTGTCCTTTGTTTTACAAACAACTTTATGAAGAATGTATTGCAATCTCGGAAATTAAGTTTATAAATATAATAAGTAATTTTACATAATTTATTAAATATTAATTTATTAGTTATAATTATAGTGAATATTTGGCATTTAAATAGTTTTAATACATGTTTAAATGCTGTGTAACTGAAATAATTTTAACATTTAAAATATTCAACGTAATAGTTTTATGTAATTGTAATACTTTATTAAATATACATTTTTTCATTTATAAAAAGTTTAAATTAAATTTTACAATATTATTTAATTACAAATTAATATATTTTTTGTTGTGTTTAATTATCAGATGAAGTATTAACATCAATTTTTATTTATAACAAGTGAAATAAAGTAGCTTTTATTTAGCACTTGTAAAAATTTTGTATAATTTATTTTATAGTATTTTATATTTCTTTTTTGGTCCTCTAGGTGAAAATTTATTAACGCTATTTATGCCAATATGTATTACAGTGTAGTTTGATAACATTTTGAATTTATTTTATTTATGAATTTTTAATATAATATACACCGGCATTTATACTGTTAATAAATTTTTAATCTGAAGAGTACCAAAAATAGGTCGAAATATTATAGAATAAATATTAATAAAGTTTATACAAGTTCGAAATTAAGGCTAATTAAGTTTATTAATTATGTATAATAATGCAAAAACTAATAAATATTTATATAATAAAAAGTAATTTTTATTTTAAATATTTTTAACGTTTCTTCAAAGGATTGTTACAATTATTTAATATAATTTCATTGATTAATAACTATATTTCTCTTAACTATAACTGTGGGATATATGAAATACTGTTTAAGTATGTTTGCAAATCAACTCTTTTTTATAATTAATGAGTGTACGGTTTTTTGTGAATCTGTATCGTTCGATGATAAATAGTATCGTTCACAATTATTCAGTTTTATCGTATTTTTTTATAAAAATTCTAATAGTTTTATTATTATTTATATTATTATGATTATGATTATTATTATTATTTTTTTTTTGAAACAAAGCATTTATTATTACATATATTAATTATAAAAATGTATATTGTAATGATAAAACAAATTCTAAAAAAATGAGTAAGTAAATTTATAAATTTGCTTTTTCGTACAATAATTAGAATGTTTATTTCAATTAACTCTCAATATATCGGGGTTACAAGTAGTATTTTATGTTACTAGACATCAGAAACTATTTACCATTAAATTGTCTGAAACAAAAAATATGTATTTAATAACAGGTACTAGGCACTGAGTGCTGTGGCAGATTACTGTATGGTAAAAGACTCATCTCTATGGCAAGAAAGATTTTAAGACAGTGTTTATAACATTAGTTTTCACGGATTTAATATATTTTTAATGTGTAAAGTTGAAATGTAAGGTTACATTTAATACTCAAAATGATTCAACTAATAAAAAATAACGGTTAAGATTTTGCTAAATTTTTAGAAGAGCTGAACTAGCCGAAATAAGGAAGGTACTGTAAAAGTTATCAAAATTTCTAGTAAATCTTTATTAACGTTATTTATACCATGGTTTTGTATAATAATTAATTTAATAAAAAAGTGTCTTTCACATCTTTACGTTTGAATACAAATTTCATTGGAATAATTGGTAAAAACTAGTTTCTGTTTTTTTTATTTTATCAGAAAATGTTGACACTTTCAGTAGAAATAGTGTTAATGATGATCAGACTTGTTTAATTCAATATTATTAAATGTTCCGCCTGTTTAATAACAAT
>JABFOX010003637.1:0-10169 GCA_022817665.1 Axea sp. ZL-2020
ACCTTTTACTTAGCAATAATAATGCTGGAAGAAGCTCCCAGTTGTAAATTTATATCTAATTTTATTGATGCCTTAGATTTAAATATTGAAAGGTTTCGTGTGTATGAATTTAAAGTTGAACTATTGTTTTCATAATCATAATTAATTTGAATGTATTTTAAAATGGTGAACTTGTTTTGATCCTTAGGCTCTTTGAAGAAAAATGGTTACAAAGCAACATCCAAGTCTTTTCATAATTATAAGCTCACTTCTGCTTGGAATTCTGATAGACTTTTTCTCGCAAACTTTATAATATCCAAGTATTAACTGGAGAGTTCAATAATTTCTACTTTTTTCAAAATAAATCCATATAAATCAAAGTTTCTGTCACATTGGCAATATGAATCTTCTTATAGGAAATAATTATACAAGTTTAACTTAACATTTTTCTGAAACGGAAAACAAAACCTCAATACGGTTTTATTCTTGTTTTATTCGTGATAAAGTTCTAAAACAAGTATTACTGTATTATATTTATTTTCACTTAATTTGTTTTTGAAAAAATTATATAAGGAACTACAACCAAATTTGGCAGTTTTGTTGCAATCACCTTTCGTGAAACAATAAAAGTTGTTAACAACGCGTTGAAACAATGAACACTGAACATGTACAATTCAAATAAAAGTTTATCAAATTAGTTATTCATGTTCTATATCCAGAACTCACTGGGAGAGATGTAATTTTTATATAAGCACTTCTTGAAAATATTAAAGATTTATTTCGGAAAATTTTTATAACAAAATGACCTTTTTAAAGTTTTACGATTTTTTTGTATATTTTTAGGTATTAGATTATGTTAAATGAATGTTAGTTTTAAACTTCCTAAATGATTCAAAACACTGTCAAAGTTAGAACTTTTTGATTTTTTCATAATTTTTTCTGAGTTTTCTAAAAATATATTGTACATTTTGAAATCAAATTTTGAATTTTTCAAAATATTTCACTTTCAGAATTGGTATTAATGTTAACAAGTAAAAGACAAAAATAACTTAAGGATTATAATGTAATTACTGGTTATTACTCTGTAAATAATACTTTTTACTCATATTTTTCATAGTAATAAAGATATTTCTTCGTATTCTAAATATTAAAAAATGTTAAATTTAACAAAAATGAAGTTATATTTGAAAAACAAATTACCATTAATAAACATGGGTAGATTAGACTGCAATTTTACATCTTGGTTTCTATTTTTAATAAGTATTTTACTTATGTTTCTACACTATTTATTAGCGATTAATTTTCGAGAAATTTTAAGCTCTGCTAATTAATAAACTGTATAACAAAATCTTAATGTTAATGCCTGTTAGAAAATTTAATTG
The DNA here is from genome assembly GCA_022817665.1 of Axea sp. ZL-2020. Taxonomy (NCBI): domain Eukaryota; kingdom Metazoa; phylum Arthropoda; class Insecta; order Hymenoptera; family Scelionidae; genus Axea; species Axea sp. ZL-2020. The sequence continues at coordinate 1,362 of JABFOX010003637.1, forward strand.
ATAGTGTATGCTGCTAATAAAAACTTAAAAAATGATAAGCCAATCTCTGTATTCGTATTCGCATTTAATTTATGATAAACTTGAAAATGTATCGTTTCTAATTATAATTAATCATTTAAATTTGCTAATGTAAATTTCCCTTAGAAGCGATAATTGTAATATTTCTATACAAAAAAGCAAGATGAAAAAAATTAAAAAAATATTTTCATGTATAAATTTTATTTCGTTAAAAAGAGTGTTGCGAATCCAAGGAGACAAAACAGTATTTTTTATACTTTTGGTCCTTGCAGTTTGTTGTATACATGAAAGCAATAAATTGAGTCATGGGAACTGAAATGGTAAATAATGATTTATTAAGATATTTATTTATTACATTTTAAATTCAGAACAATAATCATTATCCACTGTTTGATTATTGTCCGACATGAAATAATATGAGCATTATATATAGGTGGACAAGATTGGCTCGAGATTGAACTTCCTAGGAATCTCGTGAGTAAACAATCGATTTCATTCCCAATTCTGAAATAGCCGTTAGATTGTTTGAGTTCTTCAGCAACGAATTTACTGAGTGATCACGATTGTAGTTAAATCGTAAATGGTGTTTTATATTATTTTATATTTATAATTTTATGAGTCTTTGCAGACGCAAGGAAATTATTATTCTACATTTTAAGGTATTAATGAATTTTTTAATTTTCCATACATTCAAAACTTTATTAAATTCAATTAAATTTTGAATTGCGACGTAAATGTAGATCTAAAAAATAACGTATAAAATAAACTTTAATTTATTATTTATATATATATATATATATATATAATAATAAACTTTAATTTATTATTTTATATTTATTATAGTTAATAAATAAACTTCAATCATTTTTATTTTGAGAGGATGACATTTTATTTTACAATCTTTCGTTAGTTCCATAATTTTGTAGAATAACAAAATGTTATTCTTTAATATTATTTTAATAAGGGTGAAATCATTAAAAAATATAGATTAATGTGGTAATCCTGTTATAACATATAACTATATAACAAAATGTGTCTTTGAACATTCGATTGAACGAACAATATTGCTTCTTAGAAAAACGTTAATTAAAGCCTAAAACTATGCTGTAGTTCGTGAACTTAAATACAGTGTGTGGGAGGAAGTAGGAGCGGTCACTGAATGTACAAGAGAAAAAACATTTGACCAGTACAGTAGAGAGTAATGTCAAAGACTGCACAGTCAGTGCAAGTATCTGTGAATAAATTGCTGCTCTTTTTTCTTTCGCTTAATTATTCGCATCGGAAGTACAAGAATAATAAAACCTTAGAGATTCTCGTAATTATTACAGCTTGTGGATTTCATACTAATAATACATTTGAATTGTAATTCAATGTGATTAATTTTACTTCAACGCGTTATGATTGATTTTCTAATTTACCAGTAAAAAATGTCATAAAATAATTAATACAACTTTAGCGAATAAAGTAATAATTCAGGATTTAGATGTTTCTAACTGCGATATTATTATTAAAAAAATATTAAACAAATAGTACAATAATTTGATTATTTATGATTAAATTATGCTTCAAAAGCAATACTTATTTAGAATTACTTCAAGAATGATTACATCTCTTTTATATATTACAAAAATTTAACAGTTCCAAATATTTTGTTTACTAATGTTTTTGCGTTCTTATTTAAAGTTGATTTTGTAGATTTACTTATACAAATTTTCAATTTAATAATTATTGATAAAAATGGCAATATTAAATAATTAAAAATACATCTATTATCATATAGAATATAGTGATTTTTGTATGCAAAAATAAACAATTGTTCACAAAAATATATTAGAATAAAATTTTTAAAATATGAATTTTACAAAAAATTCCTGAAATCTTTTGTATTCAATTAATAATTATTAGTATAGTAAATAGTTATAGTAAGTAAAATGGCTAATAAGTAGCCTATATAAAAATAACTAACTGAATTGTTATATACTTACCAGTTCCTTTGCAACGCTTCAAAATATCCACTGTTGAATTTCAAAATATGTAATTGTTATAAATGTACGATTTGAATAATGTATAACTATGACTACTAAAGACATATATTAATTAAACTTCACATTTTGTATATAATTAATTAAATTTAATACAATTGTTTAAAATAATTATTCAAGAAAAGAACGTTACTCGTTAAAAATTTATATAATTTGTGTATTTTAGTTATAACATTGGCAAAATGTTTTGGAAAACGTAAAATAAGTATAAAAAATGTAATTAATGAAGTTTTTCAGAATATTGCTATTGATGTAAATAACAGTTAATCCACTTAAAAAAATTTAAATTATACTGTATAACGAACTTCACAAAAATTCTTTGTGTTGTATCTAAAATCACACCTCTTTGTTACTTCACATTAAAAACGGTTTTTTTCTATAAGAAAATATTCAGTATAAGTGAACAAAAAGCTGTAATCGATAGTAAATTAACAGTTTCAAATAATTTGTTTTACATCCACGTAAAGGACAAAATATTATGAGTTCAATAAAAAAAAAATAAAAAAATGATTGTGAATATGTAATATGATTTAAATTTAAAAAACGTAACATTTCTGTTACAAAATTATATATTTGTTTTTTTTTGTTTTTTTTTTTTTTAAAGATAAATAATTGTTTCTTCAAGTTTTAATATCAATCAAAGTTTATTGCATAAGAATTTTTGTACAGAACACGTTTAAATCAAAATGTCAAAAACAGAGCTTTTAAGATTTTATTTGTATTTTTTTATAGGAATATTCAATTTAATAAATCTCAATAACAAAGAGGTTATTTTTACATTCTGTACGAAATCATTCCTTATTAAATATATGGTAAATTTTTAATTTATACTCGTATTCTTATTTAGAAAATATTTTATATGGTCTCTTGCTTGTAAGTCTCTTAATTAAATGCAGAATTTTAACTGGAATTTAACACGATTGCTTTAATTTGTATTCATCATTTTCTGTACAAGTCTGATTTAATTCGTAATACAATATTATTCTTATTACGGAAAATACAATTTGCACTAATAGTTTTAACTGAATTATAAATATAATAATTGTTAAAAATTTTTGATGTACACACATAAAAACAGCAACTACCATTGGCTAATAATTAGACAATTTATTAATTTGATTTGTGTAATTAAACGATTGAATGATACAATGCTGAAACAGTTGACAGTTTTTGATTTTATATAACACAAGTTATATTTGAATGTTTTAAAAATATTGTATACTATTAAATACAGCTGATTGTTACGATAATAAATGTAGTACGATCGCGTTTCAAAATTACGATAGACAATTTTATTAGTAGCATTTGTTTAATATAAAACATAAATTAGTAATCATTATTATAGGCTATTTGAACCTGTTTTTCAAAAATTATAAACATTTATTGGATTCTTGTCACAAAATATGTTGAATTTATTTGAACCATTTCTTTCCAATTACGCCTTAATCATAATTTATAATGGGTTAAATTTACTATATGTCACCATTTCTCGAGAGGGAACCAATATTTGAAATTTTTTAACCTTTCACATTTGTTTTAACGGCGATAAATTATAACTTTGAACTATAATAACTTTTGAATAAAACATAATTCGAAAAAAAAAATTATAGAATTTGATATATTTTATAACATAGAATTCAAATGGGGTTTCCCATTAGACATTTTAAAATTGCCTATTACTCCACCCCTACAGGGCGGTGATTTTTACATAGACAGATATCCTTCTTAAATAAGAATTAAATATTTCTTTGGGTTATTTTTGTCATATAATCCTTATTTCTGAAGATTTTCTGAGTTATCAATTTAAAATAAATAGCGCATAAAGTCTATATGTACCATGTACAATCAGCACACGACTTAAATTTACTCTATATAATATCTTTATGATCCATATAATATACATATAACTGCCGAATGCAATAGTGTTATGATTTAATGTAGCAATTATCAAATTGTTATATTGATGGCAGTAATGGTCAAAGTATATTGGCTTTTCATTTTGATTATGTACCAACTGTTGACATAACGTATTCGATCTTAAAATATGAATATTTTTTTATAATTGACACTGTGTAAAATTTGTGTAATCCGATAATTACAATTGATTTTCGCAAAGTATGCTCTATATATTTTACAAAAACGGTAATTATGCGTCAACATAAATTAAGTCGAGAAAAGTAACTACGCCAAAGTAAAATGATATGGATGCAGTATATATCCATGTGTGTTAAGAAGACTGAGTGTTATCATTGTATACTTCACAACATAATACAGTATTCAGTGGGTTCTTATTTGCATTACAGCATTATCGTCAAATTTTAACAGAAACAAAATATATTAACAAAATATCATGTTCATGACGTTGTTATTAAAAATTCAAATTCAATTTATATCAATACGCACATGTCGTATTTCTTAAATGTGTACAGTGAAAACGACTTCTCAACTAAGATGATTAGTTTTGGTATTTAAATTATTTATGACGTTCGATCAACGTCATTTATTATTTCACGACACATAATGTCTTATTTCAAAATTCATGGCATTTCATTTCTACCTGCACATGGCATTATTTAAAGAAAAACACGTCTTTAATACGAGACAAAATTAGTTAATGTACGATAGTAAAATTTTACTTTATTCAGTTTAAATAAATGTTAACAAAATTAAGGTTGAAAAATTGCATATTTTATTTACAAATTAAATACTTTTAAACAAAATGTTAAAAGCTGAGAAGCGGTGAAAATAAGAGGATGCAAATTTAAACTTTCGTACCCTGTTCAAATTCTTTTTAACGATCTTTTGGAGTCGAAAGAATTACACGAATAAAAAAAGTAAAAAACAAATGGTCGAATAATAAATATTATATATATATATATATATATGTATTTATTAAACGATTCATTTTAATATTAACTATAAATATTCATAATTTATATAATTAAAAATTTCGATAAATTAATTTTTTATTAATTGTAAAAAATACATATTAATTATTAAATGAGATAATTCTTAGAAAATATTAAGTCAAAGTGCAAAGTAAGCTTAGAACATCTGCACTGTATAATTATAATAAATTAAAATTAAGAAAAACTTTTCACTTTTTTAAGGATTTATTTTGAGCTAATGAACAATTTTCTGAATGTAGCATTGTTTATGTTGCAATAAAATGTTTAAGCATATAAAATTTCCAGTGCTACATAAAATTGATTGATATCATTTTTAAAAACAATTGTTTAATCTGTGTACTTAAACTTCTTCCTTTAACCATATTTTTTAATTTTTTCCATGGAAATTTTTCATATAATAGTCAGTGTACGTGTATTTTTCTATACATAAATCGTTTATTGCATATTTGTGTTTAGTTAAATGTGCACTTTTACAACCTTTAATCATATGATTTAAATAGTACTATCGCTTGCATTTAAAACTCAGTATCATTATAAGAAAGTACGTTTACATAGTTATTATTTTATAATTTAAAAAATTTAATTTGTAAGTTTCATTCATTTTAATAATGGATTTTAGTAATTTTAATGTTATACTTATACTAAATTATACAATTTTAAACTTATTTTTATAATTGATAGTGTCCTGACACTCGAAAACTTCTAAAGAATATAAACTTTCCATTTGCAATAATCACAAAAAAGTTTGATGAAAGTTTGTTATTTCCTTTTTAATGTTTTTAACGGAAGAATAATTAAAAATGAATAATTTTAAGATTATAATTTATAAGAACGAACAAAAGAAACAAAGAATGTGTAAAATTATAATAAATAATAATAAAAAATAACTTAGAGAATTTCTTTAACGTGCTTTTAACATTTCTGAGAAAATGTAGAAAACTGCAATAATTTTAATTTTTAAATTTCCTTTTTAACAGTTTTGCAGTATTCATTATTAAAATGGATGTATAATAAATTATATCTAAATGATACAATTCTTCAACTAAAATTTTTATAAAAAATATTGGTATATATAATCTAATTAATATAAATAATTTGTTATATATTTTTTTGTATATATTTTTTTATATATTTTGAACAATAAATTATTGAATTTATTAATAATATTAAATAATTTAATTAATAAAACATTTTAAACATTTAACTTATAATGGATTTTATTTCTATGCATGTGTAAACATATGGAACAATATTTGACTAATATAAAATTATATTATGATTTATATTGATTCAGTTTTAAATATTTAAATACTTATAAATTAGTTATTTAGTAAACTATATGTTATATAAGTTGCATAATTTAAATTTCAGACTCTTACATTAAAAACGCATAATTAGTATGTAAATGATACAATTTTTTTAATCTGAAATATATAGTACAATACTTCGTTTTTACACATGTGTATATATGCGTGCAATTGCATGTGAATATTTGTGCTTGCGTAATAAATAAAAATTTGAAATTAACTGTAAAATTTGTGTATTTCTTGTAGTATAAAAATCATTGAAAGTAATATTTGCATGAATTAACAAATTTTATGCACAAATAATACAAAAATATAATGAATATAATTAAATATATATTTGTTTAAATTTGAATTACACACCATATGCTGTTCATGGGATCGGCACTGTATTTAACATGCATTACGTCAGTTTACGTTTTATGTATGAAAAGTAACACAATGTATGTAACATCCCATTTATGAAACAGCAGTAAGAAACATTAGAATAATATTTCAACAATATAAAAGTTTCTGCTATTTTAATTAAGATTTTATTGATTGTACATACTCAGTTATTAAATCAAAGTTTAACAGAACCCAAGAGTTAACTACGTTCTGATGAATTTCGTACATAGCTAGATGAGACCATCGCTTCAAAGTTTAGCCCATGTTATCGAACGTTTATGTGAATGTATATTTGGTCAGATTAGCTGTGTCTAAACTGCGAATACCATCCCTTGTCAACTTACACTTGAAATGAACTCGGGTGAATGGCATTAATAGTTCGTTTAATAGAAAATAGTGTTGAATCATAACTAACAAAATGTTGTATATAATTATATTTTTATTCAAATAGTATAATATTAAATAACGAATTCAATAAAACCATGATATTTTATTCGATAAACTACAATCTTTTGATATTAATTTCGAGTTACTTCATAGATTTTACAGTTTACTTAATATAGAATACAATGTTTGAAATATAATAATTTCTATTCATAAAGAAACCAATGTTTTATCAAGAGTATCACAATGTTCACATTTGGGACCATTACTTTTCAATATCTTTATCAACGATGTCAATACTAATTTAAGTGATATTAAATTTCTAATCTTTGCTGATAACGTTAAAAAACTTTTTTAAATTGAAATACAACATAATTTTATACTGCATCAAAACTTACACATTTTTAGTTGTTGGTGATATTAAATGATATTTCTATACGAAGTACTACAAGACTCCATCTACTTATTGAATATATCACTAATTAGAGACCTTGGTGTTATTTTTAAAAAATCATTAAATAAAGGCATATTAAAAAATGAACGTTAATGAACATGTTGATTATATCTCTAATAATGCATTAAAAAATTTAGGTTTGCTCAAAAGTACCTGTAAAGACTTTCAATTTTTCTACACAATAAAAACTTTGCATATTTCTGTGATTACATTTAAGCTAATGTATGCCTGAGTAATATAGTTATCTTATACCTTTTCTAATATTTATAAATTGGAACAATTTAACATAAACTTTTCCATGTCAAAGTATCAACATTAGGCCTTCATGATCCATTTATGATTCAAAGTTACAGTTTTATCAAGTTATCTTCAGTCCTATTACACGATACACTTAAGCTTTACAAAGTTGCAATATTTATGTGTAAAATGATTAGTAGTTTTATAGACTGCAAACTTTTCGAGTTCCATCTGTTTTCACTAGACAAAATAGTTTGTTTTTTATATTGACTATTACACTTTACTCTGCACATCTAACATTTATACAATATTTGAAAATATATTAACGATCAATTACTTGGCTTATTTGAATCAGAATTTATAAACTTCAGAAAGGGCTGTAAATTAAAAACACATAAACATAAATAATTTATTCGTATTTTATAAAAATTTATAAATGTTATTTGTTTCGTTGATAATTGGTACCTATCTGTACCAATTCTTCTTGTATTGGACTTTCATAGCATTTTATGAATAATATACCGAAATATACTACTTTCCTTATTTATTAATATTATTAATTTTGTATTATTTGTTTGTTAATTATACTCTAACATTTACGATTTATTTGTAATTTTCTATTGTAATTGGACATGTAATTTTATTTGTTTATTATAAATAAATAAATAAATAAATTATTAAATAAAAAATTCTTACAATAAAATTATTATACGAAAGTTAACTACATAAAAATAAAATGACTAACTTTTTCTTATTTTAAATATGTATTAAATTGTAATATAATTAAATAATCATATAAATAAAGTATATTTAAATAATTACTATTCATAAAGATGTTCATATTTTTTCTAATTTTGTATGGAAAATTCTTATGAATGCAATATTATTTCTTATTTGATAATAATTATTTAAAAATTCTTTGAGATCATGAATCAGTAACATAATTTTAATACCTGATGTGACTACGTTAGAGATATAGAATCTAGAAATTTGCTTATATCGACGTAAGCACATATTAATTTCCAAATTATATGACATGTAAACTTTGAAAAGCAATCAAGCTATATAAACTG
>JABFOX010003638.1:0-10167 GCA_022817665.1 Axea sp. ZL-2020
ATTCACTTGGTTTTTTGAATCATTGACAAGCTGGAAATATTTATGTATATATCTGGATTACGTTTTTACGGTGAAATAAGTTAAAGCATGAGCTGAACTCTATAGATTTTGTAATAAACTGCGATTAGTAATTAAATCTTAGGATATTTTATCTTAGTTTGATTTCCAGATTTTCTCCTTTTAATACACTGGAAAGATATTTTCAAAAATTATCAAATATTTTTAAATATCTTCTTTTGGAACTTATTCATTTTATAATTAAATTCAAGAAATACATAAATTTTGGTAATTTGACATAATTAAATAATTAAAATGAAACAATTTTTTAATACAACCCATTAACTTTTTATGCAATATTCACGTTCATTTACATAAAAATATGCGTGTGTATATACATACACACTTTGTTTCGTTGTTGCTTTCTATAACTTAATAAATTATTAGAAATAAAAATATATTTTAGCTTTTTGTAAAAATACAAAGAACTGTACAAAAAGATCTTGGACAACGTTGTTTTCTGTGTGTCCATTTTCTTCATTTCCTATTTTATGTTTTTAACATTTATCTTAGGATGGACAGTATCCAGCAATATTTGACGAGGTTAGCTCTCGCGCTCGTATTAATATTCAGTATTCACTATTTTCTATCGAGGCGGTCGCGAGAGTTTACTGAAGAATGCCGTGCTGTAAAGAGTGTGGGAAAGCACGGCCTCTGGCTTCTTCCGTTCTAAAGCCTATACTTCTAACTTCTTTTGAAGTCGAACGCGCTGCCAGCAAGTCGTAGTCTCGTTTGCATTGTTTGTCGTGTTCTGAGAGAATAAGAACTTAATATTGAAAAAATTTAGTAATCATTCATCTACAAAGATAAGATTTGTTTTGCCCTTTTGTTCTGACTTTTTTATTGCAAAACATATCATATTATTTATTCGAATTAACCCTTGAATATCACTTATTATATATACACCAATGGTCTATTTCTTTCATTGTACGGTGGGAAGTATTCTTTTCTTTATTCACGGATTTTTAAATTACTTTTTATCATTTAAACAGCGTTTTATTTCGAATCATAAAACACTTAATACGTTATAAATTGTCTGCGATAAATATTATAATTTGCAAATTGAAAGTAAAAATATGTTTTGGAAAAAAATATAATTTATCAATCATGGTTCGTTATGGCCTGAACTACCATTTTTCAGATATTATGTACATATTTTTATGTTAATATTTGTGAAATATTGTTATAAAGAGAAAATATACTAATCTTGAAACTAATATTATATACTATTTTATCGTAAATCACTAAATTGCATACATACACTAATCGTTTCGGAGCAATGATCTTCTGGAACAAGTGGGTACTGAAAATGTCATTTGCTGCTATTTTATTAATTTTATGATTTCGATTAATTATATGAATTCGAAAAAATATGGTCTGTAGGAAAGCATAATCCATTAATTGGAAACTGAAACTTTAATTAAATATTGTATGATAGGAGTTCAAATAAAGATAAATAGATTCTAATAACACTTAAACATTTCACGAATTATAGATTATATCCTTAATACTTCTTAAGACAGTTATCAACGAAATTCCACAACAAAACGATATTTTGATCATAAAAATAATTTTTTGGCAGTGTGGGAAGGTTCGAGGGATTTATTAGAAAGTGGCAGAAACGTTATATCGAGTCAGAAAAATACCGATGTCATTTTCACTGATGAGTTATCCTTTCGAGCTCAGACTTCAAGGAAGTTATACCTTGTCCGCATATGCCAATCACTTTGATCAACACTCAATAAAAGTGCAAGTTTGGGAATGCTTCAGTACTCGTGGATTTGGTGCTTCATTCGTGTTTATTATCAACCTGAATGCAGAAAAAGTGATCATGTTCTATCTATCTGCTGCTTATGTGATCAAAGATGTTTTGCCAAAGATAATGATACTTGGGTGTTTTAGGAAGATAACGACCTTGATTATTACAGATGTGCATGCGTAAAGTGGACACGAGAAATAATATCTCAACCATGGATTAACCTTCTCATTTACTTGATGTTAATCTAATTGAAAATGTATAGACAGATATGAACTTTAACTTTACGGAAAATTTGCATGTCTTTTACTCAATGTTGTCTGAAAATTTTGTACAAAGCATGCCTCGGCATTATAAATGACTAACATTAGAATATACTCAAAAGTCTGAAAAATAAATTTAAACATTTTTAAATTTTTGTCTCATAAATCGAGCGTTTGTAAAACTGACAATAAAATATATAAAATAGTAGTATTCATAGACCTATCTATATGCAGTTATAAGTTGTTGGTACAGAATTACATTATATCACATTGATTAGAAATGTATAAAAAAGTTTTGAACGTATTACTGACTTGGAAATTTAAATAATATAACTAATTATCAATATCAAACAATTATTATATCTTCAAATTAATTACAAAAATATTGAATAATTATTATTAATCAACAATATTTTTACGATCAATTTTGCTTCACAGTTTTATTTTCTTAATTGTTATTAATGTATACTTTTTCAAATAGTTAATTAATGGTAATAACATTTTTTTCACAACTGATATTATGAATGTAATAAACTTAATGATATCAAATAATCCAAACAGTTAATTAAGATTTCTGCAGTCAAATATATTACGTTTATTCATTCACCTTTACTTAAACTAAATTGATTTGTATAAAATTTCTTTATATATAACTAATTTATATTTGATGTAAAATTACACAAAAATTGTTAATATTGTACAAGTTTTTAACATTGGCACTACATTTTTTCTTTCAAAGAAAATTTGATTTCGGCGGTATCAAAAGAGTTTAAAAAAATAACTACCGATAGATCACTCAAAAAGTTAAGTCAACAGTCCTTGTTCCTTTTTAGTTAGCAGTAACTCCGTGAAATAGCACTGCCAAGTAAATTGTATTGTATTTGACGATCTTCAATAGAAATTTAGAAAAATAACATGTATTTAACATTATGACTTATAAAATAAATTATTTCAAATAGTTTCATTAAAGATGTGATATTTTTAAAAAGATAGGACATTTTTAAAAAAATTTACCACTTCGAATAAATTTCATTCGAATGATCAGATGTCTTCAAAGTTACATTAAAATGTTAAACGTCAGTTTAGATTTTGGAATTTTAATTTTTATTTAATTAAAAAAAAAAAAGTAACATTAACTAATTTTTAAACTTTATTTATTTTACTACTTGATTTATTTATCCGACGTTGAAAAATGGTTAATTGTTGTTGAACATTTTTACATTCTTTTTTACTAATATTTTAAAGGATCAATTAATTGAAGTTGGCTTTGAAAATTATATAAAGGCATGAAGAATTATGGACACCTTGTATCATAATTTTGATGATAAATTTTCTCCAAATAACGATAAGGTATAATTTAATATAAAGTGTAAATGGGATAAAAAAAGGTGTAAATGAAAATATAAAAAGTACATTTTATATTTTAAAATGAGAGGGGAGCATATAAACAAAACTGAGAGCAGAACTTCGCAACGTAAGCGCGTAAAGTGTAAAGACGTTGAAGTTGTTTGACCTGTCCAGTTGATCGTGATTGAGGAGCTCTTTAGTGACGAGCGCATAAAATGCTATTTGCGCTAACAGTATAGAGTAATTAATATAGTAGGCCGATGAATCTTCGTGGCATTCCTCTGACATTCCTTTTCCATCTTTTTTTTGTTTGCTTTATGAAAACGTTTATTTTTTCTTTCGTATAAAAAAATAAGTTTAAGTTAATTATTTCAATGTTTTCAACGCGTGTACAATATGCGTAGAGATATTGAAAATATATTTGATAATTAATAGATAAGATCAGAAAAGTATAAGAATACATTTTTGAAAATATTATTTTCTATCGAATGATATCTTTTTTATTTATATTTCGTTATGATTTCTTCGTAAAAAGAATCTGAAGGATGAAATATAATATAAACAATGGAAGTGTGAGTAATACCTGCGCTATTTTTCTTCCCGGAAAGAAGAACCGGGAGCATCAAAGGATATAAAAGTTATTCTTTGAGCTTCGAAATTCACGAAAAAATTTACGCACGTTTCTATTAGTTTGCACGATATTCCAAGAGGATATAGATTATGGCTGTAGCAGCCATAAAATTTATAGCATTTATTTTTATGTATTTCAACTGTAAAATCGATGACATTTGGAAGTCTAGTATCGTGTTATATCCTTATTAAGCAGAATCATTTTAGTTGATAATGTTAACATACGGTTAGAATATCTTACGATACAAGAAAGTTTTGCGCTCAACGAAAAATTTGCCAAATTACGTTTAAGTGACGTTGTGGATAGGTAGCTTATGGTAATTTTACAGGATTATAAAGCCTTTCACTTTTTGAAAGTTATTCAAAGTTTTGTGAGAGAAATATACTTGATGAATTAATTTTTTTATTGCTTATTTGAATTATTTCTTGTGTAATTTAAATTGTCAGCAGTGATGTTCCGTAAATTTGAAATTTGCAAAATGTAAAAGTTCTGTAGAAAAAACAAGTAAAGTGATACAGTTTTTGAAAAATGGTTTATGACTGATTTAATTAATTAATCATTTGTTGTTTTGCGTCAATGCAACGCTTTGCGCTTTATAAATAGAAGTATACTGGTAAATATTCCATCACATCATACATGAGAATTGTGTTATACAATATGTATGTATATATATGTGGAAAGCAAGAGTTTGGTAGTAACTTAAAAAATGTGGCATTAATTTTATTTTTATTGATATTTTAATTTGTTTATAAAAATTGAGAAATGGTAGAAATGAAATAAAAAAAAAATATCAAATTGGAAAAAAAATTGATTTTGTAAGCAAACTATTTTATTAAGATACAAGTAAACCACTTATTTGTAATGATGGTTAACATAAAAATACTGTTGGTTTATTTACATTAATTAATTTTTCTTATAATTAGTTGAAATGCTATATTCTTAAAAGAAAACGTGTGTTGAATCAAAATTAAATTAATGTTGAATGTCGGTATTAAATATTGGACAGAATGATATAATACTGAAGGAATTATTTTCAAAGTACTTTATAATACTCAGTTATCATTAAATACTTCGAGATTAATTTGTTAACAATGAATTCATTTACATCTAACATTAAGCGTTAATGCAGTTGTATGTAGTAATTAATTTAACTTCATCTTTAATTTAATTATTTTTATATTGCTTTAGCTTTGGGCGATTTTATGATTTAAGAATTATAGTATGTACAAGAACTTTAATATGAATTCAATGAAAGTTCAAGAAATACAATGATCACAAGCAATTTTTATAAGCATGAAAATATATTTAATATTATTAAAAAGCGTAATATACAAAAATGTAAAATAATATTTTGGCAGAATGTTAATTTTTTTTAAATGTTAAATCTGTAATTGATACAAATATAATTAATAAAACAACTATAGTAACGTGTTTAATAACTTGAAAAATTATTCAGTTTTTTACTTATATTTGAAAAACTAAAAAATATAAAATTTAGTTTTAAATAATTGGTTTATTATATTTATATCATTGTAACGTTATTTAAATGTAGAATTAATATATTATTATTTATATATATATATATATTTCATCTGAAATTTTATCACATGAATATTCAAAACCAACAGTTTTTTTCCAACGTTTTCTACTTATTATTAAGTGCAATTTCGTGTCCACGTGCGATTGATCATCCACTAGCATCCAAGACACTTCATATCATTCATTAGAAAGCAAAAAATATTTTTAAACGACAGTTCGAAACACCAATACACGTGTTTATTGACAACTATAATAGACCACCTAAATTGTAAGCATTATAAATAACCCTTTAATAGCCCACCTTGTTATCAAGTGCTACCAATCGCAATATCGTGTGACGTTCGTATGCATAAAGATCATCTATCAGAATCCATCCAGCTTTTAAAATTCTTTTCATTTCACACTTTAATGGACCAGATTATTTTTCTGCTTGATATGCGGTTGACAGAACGATTGTACATATTACCTGTCAACTTTGATAGATGGCTTTGTTCCATATTGTTAAAATTTATAATCAGTGCTTCATACGCTGTGCATTTTGAAATACAAAATTGAAAATTGTTAAGTTTACATGCTATCATCAATTTCTTTAATGAAAACAATATTATAATAATAACAATTATTAAAGGATATTAATACTTAATATTGATAATAATTATTTCGATTATTTTATCCTAATTTTGGCTATAATAAAATTTCTTTTGTGTCGAAACGCATGCTTGACTTATACATGCACCTTTCTTTCAATATCTACATTGACACCGATCGGTTGGTCTATTTTTTATCGCATTGGTATTGAATTACGCACGCTGAAGAGTGACGGTGACATCAATGATTATAAACATCCGGTGTTTGAAATATGTATGCGAATGTTGCACCATTAAAATATTGCTGAATAAAAGCAAGCGTAAACTTCCTTCGAATTCATTCTTGCGATTGACATATCTAAGATTACGTTGAATAATATTCTAGTAAATTAAAACTTATACTTAATAATTCATTGTATTTATATATGAATAATTACTGTTTATAATAAGGATGAAAATGATAAATCGAAAAAAAAAACAACACAATATTCATAGGTGCCAATAAATCAACACGTAGTTAAAATCCACTTTAAAGGAAATATAATTTTACGCATATGTGTAACGATGATTTTATTTGTACTAGGTTCTTACTCATTAATTACCTCTGGTTGTTATTCGTAATTAATTTATTTTAATTAGAAATTTCATATAATAAAGGAAAGATTGTTCAAGCATACGGAAATATATTCTTCTATGTTGTCAGTGAACTTTCTTAGATCAATACAATTTACTTTCTAAAGGATACAAAAAGTAAAAATATTTATATAAATAAAGATGTAGCTAAAATCATCATATGACTTTAGCTACAATTTTATTGCATTTGTTTTTTATGTTCTGTATGCTTTTCAAAATACATTTTCCTACTTTGATAAACAAATATAGTTCATTTTCTCCTCGTTCAATATTGCAAGTGTTTAATACTTAGATGGGTGTTCATTTATTAATGAGCATTACGTGTCAAAGTACTCATTTATCAAAGTACAGATAATAACAGATTGAAGATTTCAAAGCAGTTAAATAAATTTAAAATGTAGATATCAATAGATGGCGCTAATTTATTGAGTGGGTGTCAAATTTCTCCAGAGTCAAATAACTACCAGCCTTGTGATTGGCAGACATAAACGCACAAGTTGTACGATATGATTTATGTGTTTACGTCTACCAATCATAGGTCCAGGAGGAACTTGACTCGGGAGGAATTTGACACCCACTTAGATTTATCCAAAGAAAACTGAGTATGCGGTACAACAAAAAACAAGACGATTAATTACAATTAAAGTTTAATTTTCAAGTTATTAAAAATGTACTATTTGTATTTATAAATAAATATTTTGATTAATTGTTAATATTCCTGAATTACAGTTTAAAAGTTTAATTTCTGACTGCATTTTTATTTAATAATTATTTTAATAAAGAATTCGGTAATAATAAACCATTATTAAAAAAAATAGATAATAATAATCATCTTTTTTTTAAAATCGTGATTAATGTAATTCTTGTATAGTGAGAAAACGTGTAGACTTCAAGAACGTTATTAATACGATTTAATTTCTCTTTCATCGCAACTTTAAAGCATGCCTACTTTTAAAATTATTCGAAATATGATGACGATTCTGACGATGATGAAGACGAATTTCAGGATAATGTTTCGTAGGTACTTCAAATAAAAATTGTCGAAAAGCACTTGAAAAGCGGGGAAAATCAATTTCCCATTAGTCGATAGTTTTTATTTCTCACATTTTGTACGTCTATTAATATTAATGACTTGGAGTACATTGTTCATCATATTTTGTGTCCGAATTAAATTAATATCAGAAAAATACTTTACACTGAACCTTGAACTTATAAATATATTTTTATTCAAAAGTAGAAGTTGTATTTCTTGAGTAAAAAACTTAATGTTACAAAACAACTTACATTTTAAAAGAACTGAATCAGCGTCGAAGATAAAAAAAAACTTTTTAGATGAAAAAAGAAATGTTCTCTCATTAATAACCTTCATGGAAATTGGCCAGTAACTGAATAAGTTTGTAATTGAAAAGCACTATTAAAAATGCATGTTCTGTAGTCCATCTATACATGCATATCGTTGATATCAAGAGCTTAAGATAGTGAATGACAACGAGAAAGTATACTCGTTTTATTTTGGCAGTTTCTTTATTGTAAAATAATCAAATAGGGCTATTAAATCAAAAAAATTGCAATGAAGTCAATAGAGTCAATAACACTCTATAAGTTGGAGAACGAGTTTCAAAGATGACGAGATAAGAAAGCATGTAACGATGTGAAGACAGCCGATCAGAGGTACGTGAAGAAAAATAATGTATTTATAATTTACTGTTTTTATTGACAATCCTGAGACATATTGGAAAGATAAAGAACTTTTGCAGTTGATAAGAGCACAGTGTAATTCGAAAATTAATATTAATAATATTTTATATCAAACTTTTATTGCTCTTAAATATTTTAGTACCAAACTTTCTATTCAAAAGTACAAAAAAATACGTTTACATTAATTGCGAATTAGATTGATAAAATTTTGTATACATCTGTTCAAGTTAAATAAAGTATATTATAAAATAAATTGAGTCAAATGAGGAAGTTTGGAGTTATCGTCTTTCTCGTATAGTTTACATGTACAAAAGTTAATGAGAAAAATTCAGCTATTTTACTTTCACAACCGCGCACAATCTTAAAAGTGTTAACTTTTGCCGAACTGCTTCCTTGAAGTATGTCGAAGTTTACATTACAAATACAAATTGTCCTGATATATTTAAGTGAACGATAAATCTTTCGCATTTACGGTCGTGATTATTGAGTCGCGATAAGATTATACGAATTTTAGTAGCTATTAAAAACATTAAGGAGAAGCACGTTGCTGCAGAAACGTGTTGCAGCGGAACCCGCTGTTTGTTTTAGCGAGCACACCAAAGTATTATTGGCCGGGTTAATTATACCCCCGTATTTTTGTGAACGTTTCATAACACCCGACGGTTTTTCGGACGAAGTTTCATTCATAACATTTTGTTAAATACAAAACGATCTGCATTTAATACAACCTTTATTCAGTTCTGTACATTAAAATTTCTTCTTTTCGACTTTAACTCTCATATCCTTTATTTGTCAAAATTGATTATATTTTGACAAAATTAAAATAGTTTATAACAAGTGTGAAACTTATTTTGCACATTGCATAAAATTTCAAGTAACAAATGTAACGATTTATATTATTCAAAAAGTCGTTATAATTTTAATATATTCTATTTTATATATGGTAATTTTGGTATATTATTTAAAAAAAAAAGTGTAATTCAAAATTCCTGAATTCTAGTCGAATTCCTTTAAATCTGCTCTTTTGATCATTTTGTGAATTCCTGTTGGGTGTAACAGAGATGTAAATAATGTATCTCAATATAAAAGATATTATTTACAGTGAATTCTGTTGTTTCTAACTAAGGATTCTAAATAGGACTAAAAGCAATATTTAATATATTATTAAATATATTATAAACTTTTAATAATATCCACGATAACGGTTAAATGTTACTCGCTTATTATCAGACAATTAAATGCATAGTAAAAATTAGGAATATTAGTTAGAACGATTAGACAATGTCCAACAAACACTGAAGTTAAAATTCTAAAAATTACCGTTTTTATTCTTCAATCATAAAGAATGATAAATTACTACTTCGAATCTTTGCACTTTAAAGAACAATATTTATATAATTTATTTGTTGAAAGCAATTACAATTAGTTTTGTACTTTAAAAACATGTTGGCTCTGAACATAAGTTTGAAGAACTTAATTTATTGCCATATGAATTTAAATAACGAGAATCATATTTCAGCATTATCATTCGCATAACGTATGCTACCAATATTTATATTAAATATATTTACATTCTCGAACTATAAAATTAATTGTAATTTAGTAAATTTCTGATTATTAAACTTAAGATATTTATGAATTTTTAAATAAGCGTCA
>JABFOX010003639.1:0-10167 GCA_022817665.1 Axea sp. ZL-2020
GAATTATAAGTTCTAAAAATCAAGCAAAATCGTCTATTCAAGGCCTAAAAAGTCGTTTTTGACCCAAAAATGTGATTTCAGATTTCGTATTTGTTTTGTCATTTTATTTATTTTTTATTATTATTTTTATTTTTGTTGTTGTTTTATATTTAAAAGATATAATTCGAAGGTATGATTCAAAATCTTCCTAATAAACAGATAACTGAAAAATGGAACAGTTATTAGATAAGATGTGGATATAATTTTTATTTAATTTCAATTTGAATAAAAAGAGTAGATCGAATAATCACTCAAAATCGTGCATAATATTTATTTGTAAATGAGATTTAATTATCGATTTCAGAGATTTTTAGCATGATTATGTTATAAATGATATTTAAAATGTAATTAAAATGTTTCATATAATGGGTGTCAATTAAGTTTTGTTTTTCTATCTATAAATATTTAATTAGCGTCAAACGTCGTGGGATTTGTAAACTATTGGAATTGGCACAAAAAGAGAACTGCTCTTATTTCACTTTTTATTGTTCACGAATAAGATGACGAGTATCATTTATTATCTAAAAAATGTATAAAAGCTTCAATTATTTAAATTTAATAAGTATTTATTAATAACAATTATGAGGTAATTGAATATTATATTTGAGCAAATTTAATACCAATCATAAAATAAACTTAATAATTAAACAATTTTTTTAGACCAATCTAATATATTTTACAATTGCCTATTAAAACATTTTTATAGATAATATTAAAATATGTTAATCACTGTATTAATATATTAGATAATGTATGTGTGCACAGTATAGTTCGTATTAATGATATCGAAAATTATACAGTCAGAAAATATTTTTAGACATTATTCCTATTATTCATAAAACTAATTTAATAAACAGTGTTAAAATGTGTTAAACGTTGGACAATAGCATTTAAAACAAAGTGCATACATGGAGAATATTGACTAAATATATCAAAGCTCTCCTAATTTTAGTTAATGATTAGTTGATTCAGTACAAATTAGGCAAATTTAACAGTATTTGAATTGATTTTTTCAAATCAATTAAACTGGTTTTTGCATATAACAGTTCTAACATTATTTAATATACAAATTATATTCATTTATATTTTTAAATAAATATTTTGTAAATCTTTTATTTTGCAGATAATTGAAATTTTAAAATTTGTGTACTAAAAAACATTTATAATCGGATTTTATTATAGGCACAAAATTATTATAAGAATATTATATGAATTAAATATAAGATTTTAAATTATCATATAATACAATAATTGTAGTAATAAATAAAGCATGCAAATGTAATATATATATTTAACGTTAAATATAATGGGGTAACTCATGTAAGGTTTTACATTTAATATATACTTTTTTCTTCAAACACTAAATACTTTTAATTTGAATATGTGAAGATTTGG
This sequence comes from Axea sp. ZL-2020, assembly GCA_022817665.1. NCBI lineage: Eukaryota > Metazoa > Arthropoda > Insecta > Hymenoptera > Scelionidae > Axea > Axea sp. ZL-2020. The sequence goes on from JABFOX010003639.1 coordinate 1,435, forward strand.
GAATTTTTATAAATTATCATAATCATTTAACAAATACTTTAATATATATTTGAAACATTTAAAATATACAAAAAATATATGTGCTCTGATGTTACATTGTTTGGGAATAAAAGAAATTAGCAATTATTTAGTGAAACTTACAATGTGTTATTTATTTTACAAAATTACCAACAGGGATATTGAAAATGATTATTAAAATTGTTTATTTCATTTAGTTTCATTCATCAATTCATTATGTCATATTTCATTCATGAATTTATCGTCAAAAGAGAGATTTTTTTTTTAATTAAGAGCACGTATTTTTGAACTATTTACTTCATCCACTTATCGGTGAATAAATGTTTGCATAAAATAATAAAAAATAAAATATTATAAATAATGCCAATGTATATTAAGAAAAGATTCCTTGGCCTTTCGTTTTACAGTTTATTTTTGAACACACCAGTAAGGTCTGGATATTCGTGGTCCATAGATTTTATAAATTTAACAATGATTAAACAAATCTTTTGTGGGAAAAATAGATACGCACTCTCTTTCGACAACAAATTTGATCAAAATTGAAATGAAAAACGAAGAATCGTTATTAAATTGAAATAAATTCTGATTAAAAAAATATTTACGCATTACAACGTAATTAATTAAAAATATCACTCGTTAATCAAAGAAATGATACGAATGAATTCAGCTATAAAATTAGATTTGCGACTAATTTGATAATGTTGGTCGTAATAAAAGTGTCTTATCTGTAAGCGATAAGACGTAAAAGATCAAAGCGGCATGCGAGTGCGACTCGAATCGAACACTCGTCCAAGCAGTATTCGAATAGCTCGAGCGTAATTGTCTTAGGTGTAATGCGTAAACGCACTGCTCGGATGTATGAATGGAAAATGAGCCGCGCTAACACCTTGCGTTCGCTTCATGTTAACCGGACGGTGTAAGTAACACATCTTGCAGCTGACGTGCGCGCACATATCCGCAACATAGATCCGAATATAATGGGTGTTCGATTATAATGCCTTTTTTAATAGCCTTCGATATAAGATGATCGAATTTATTTCAATAAGCAGAAAACCAATGCAGCTTGATAATATTACGAATAAAAATTCCTTAACATAATATATATAAAAAATGATTGAATTGTTGACATAGTGATACCATGTATACATTGACTGATTTACCGTATACTTAGTGCAAGCTTAAAAAAGAACACTTAAATAAAGTGTGGCAGTGATATGAAAAGTGAAGGGAAAAATGCAAAATTAAAAGACTGTTTAAAGAAAATGATTAAAGAGAGGATACTTCTTTTTTTTCGCAGTGATAAACTTAATTAGTAGAATTGATTTGCTACTAATAAAATGTAAGAAAAGTTTCAAGATTTCCATTCTCATTTTACTATATTTATTAGCTTGGTTGAAAACAATGTTATGTAAAACATGATATGTAAATGTTTTCGACGGAAGGAAATATGACCAATTCGTATTGTCCAACGTGATACGTAAACGTCGTTAAACAAATTTGATCCGGACACACACGTCGAAAATTGCGGAACAGCGAATACTTTTTGTGTCGCCGACTGCCATTATCATTTCGTAGGAAGAAGAAAAAAAGCTTTATGACTCCATAGAAGCGTGATTAATATCCAAATTGGGAAAAAATTGTAGTCAGGGTAGACGATCGTATATAAACACAGTCACTGGCTCGACGACGCGGCGAGAGAGGGTGGCGAACTTTCTGCCATAAAGAGTCGCCAGTCAATTCATCTTGCTCGTATATTTCATGTCAAAATATTGCAATAAATCATCGCCGCAGCAGCCAATGAGAGCGCCGCGAAAACGAGAGGGAAACGATTATCTTTTTCTCTTTCGCACGAACCTGTATTAATCTTTATTTTATTTACACATCCAAACGCGATTGAACTTTGAACGGATTAGAATGTACAATATTGACGCGCGTGACAAATAGCTCGACTTGTATTGTTCTTCGTTCAATCATTTTAATAAAAAAACCTTTCTCAATTGCAACGAAATGTTAATTCGTTTGATTGAAAAAGCGCGATAACTTTTTACCGCAACACACGTGAAAAAAAAAGTTTGACTGCAGTAATGAAATTGATTTGATTGATTCATGGGTATTAAGACGTATTGTGATTATGATCAAATATAAAATAATTATCTATACTAAATGACAAAGTTAATTTTGCAACCTAAACCATCAAAATACTTTGTTACATAGTTTGAGCAATGATGGTATATTCCTGTATTTTTGAGATTTGTAGGGTTATAAAAACTAATTAGTTTTATTACGTTTAGTCTCTTAATTTGATTAATTTATTATGCTAGTTTATTTAATATATTATAGTCGATAGGTTTTATTTTGACACCATATTGAAATAAATACACACAAATATTTTTCCAGTTAATTATATTTGTTTAAAACTTCAAATCCTGCATCGCGTCCGAAATATAAATACAAAACTATAAACAAAATAAGTTGAACTTGTTCATTGAATTCAATTTCAAGTATCTGACATATTTTTTGTTTAGCATTATTACTTTTGTAATTATCATGCATGGAATGCTGTATAGTTTTGTTGGTTTTTCATTATTTAATAATTATATCAGAATAAAAAATGTCATTTAGCTCTTTGAAGTGTCTGTTGTATATCATTCACTTTGTGGATAGCCAGTCAATGCTGGTTACGTATTTGCAAGACAGAAATTAATTGATCGATATTTACTACGTGATTATATTCATGTACAAAAGCATACGTTTTTCTACGGCTTATATGGAAAATTTTCGACCGGCCCATCTTTAAGCTATAAAAAAAGTGTTAAGAAGCTCAGAAAATTGTATCTTTAAGCTAGATTAATATTTTGTATTTCTTAAATATTAAATATTTGTTCATTTATTTTTTAAGTATTATTTTGGTTTATTCAAAAAGTTTTTATAATTATTAATAAATTAACTTTTTTGAAAATTACAAAGTTAGATTAAATAGGTATATTCAATTTTTAATAAGTTCGATCGTCATAAAATTTGTTCTATTCAAATATGTTTGCACAAATCAGTAAAACTGCTAATCGCAAAAAGTTATTTATCGTATATTGTAATTATTCTTACTGAATTGTACTAAAATGAATAAAATTTCATGATAATGATGATGCTTACGTCAATAATCAAATCTTATGAAGTTTGAATTAATTATATTCCTGCAAAAAGTCAAGTTCCATTAAAGAATAAACTGACTTTCGTCAGAAATTTTGCAAAAATTTTTGCACAGTTAATTAATAAGATCTTAAAAGTTGTTTCTCCAATTTTTACGAGAAATAAAACGGTTACAGCTTCATTTCACCTCAACATCTTTTCATGGAGTTTTCATCTGCTTACGTTATAATATTCATTAATGACAAAAGACATTCATTCGAGCTTCATGAAAACCTGCAATTATCTCTGCGCGTGACTCAACCCCTGTTGATTCGGGAATGTGGGGTTACTTGTAAAAGATTTGATTCGCGCGAACTTTTAAGACGCGTTATTGTAGATGAGAAAATATCGTATTCAAGAAAATCAATCATGACGGTTTTTACAATAAGGTTTTCTAGCAAACGTTTTTCTATTTATAAAGGTATTGTTAGCTTTACAAATTTAGCAGGCATATAAATTGGACGAAATATAAATTGATATTGAATATAAAGGAAAATATTTTGTGTACGAGTATTAGGCAACAAGTTGTTTAATGGAAAAAGAAGTTGACGTGGAATGTTTTTAGGCTCGATTGCGAAACCTTTCTCTTAATTTGATATACAATATTAGCAACATTTGCTTAATATTGTTTAAATGAGTTTCGGAGGAAAAAACTTGTTGCGTCATGTGGGATGATTAAAATCAATTTCGCATATTAGTTATGTGGCAATTTTGACATCAATAACTGATTAATATGCGTATCAGCTAAAGTACGTTTTGTAAAATATGAATGATTAAAAGTAAGGATGATAAACAGTGGAAAAAATGATATATAAATATCAAAAGGAATTTCAAGATATATTCTATGTAAAATAAAAATAACTTTAGAGAATATTCATTAGAGTTACAACGATTTAACAAGTACCTCGGAAATGAGTAAAATATTGCAGAAATGTGTATTTTGTTAAGCTTTTAATCAGTGTTATTCTATTACACTTTTATAAACTCAGTACTTTCGGTTCAGATATGGATTTTTTTAATATACATATATTGTATACAGTTAGTAATTACGTGTGTATACATTTTACATTTTTTTAAATTTTGGTTTGTTTCATACTGTATTTTGCAAATCTACAAAAATTATGCAACATGTACAAACTCTTCTTAAAGAAATATTTTAAAATTGTTTATAAAGTACATATTTTTTTGTTTAATTCAGCTTTGGCGAAGTTATAAACAATTATTTTAAATAATTGCAATGACATTCTATAAAATTAATAACATGTTTGTCGATGCTTTAAATATAATGTTTATTATTTTCACTCTTAACTATTTTTACATTTATATCAACTGATGATGATACATTTATATCAACAAATGAACGAGTAAATAGTGTATTTGCGTAGATATTCAATCAAATTAACGGGTTTTGCTTAATTAAATTATTACGGGTTATGCAATATAAATTGATTACTGATAATGGATCCTTGAAAAATTATTCCATTTTTTAATTGATATAGCTGGAGTTTTAGAAATTGTGTACATATGATCAAATTTTGTTGATTTTCTTCCACATGTTTAAATCTGATGTAATTCATTTAATGATTCAATTTCAAAACGTAATTTTATCGAAATGAACATTTCAGGTATATTAAAATTTGTAATCTCTTTTGCAGAAGTATAACTAGAATTTCATAAATATTGATATTTTTTCGAATTATTCAATAAATAAAATGTTACTTATTAGTTTTTTTCTGTAATATTTATAAACATGGATTTTATTGATTTAGTTCTGATTTTGTATTTACGCATTATTATAATAGTAACTAGTAGAATCTTGGATGGAATGTGTAACAATATTATATAGATTAATTATAATATTATTTGAGATCAGGTAAATTAAAATATCTGCCATGGATAAAACAAATGTTCGGTACTAAGTGTAGCAGGACAGAATCAAAAAGTGTAATTTATGATGCAGAAAAATCAGAGATATTCTATAGTAATAATATTTATCATGAAGTTGTTTCCAAGACATCATCATCTGACCGTAAAGCTGAACTATTTTATAACCACATTATAAAAACAAATATTTTGTTTGTTCCTTATTTAAAAACACTTTAATGCAAAGATTGTTTTGCTGTATAATATCGTTTGTAATATATAAGCTAGAATTTATTTTAAGAATATTTGTGTTTGTCTTTATTATATATATATGTATGTATATATATATATATTATCTAATATGACAAGTTTACAGAAAAACAAGTTGTTGGAGAGAATAAAAATGAAGGTCCATAGAATACCAAAGTTTACCGAAGATAAAAACAAAATATATCATTTTGGATAAGGAGTTTTGTGATATTCATTCGTGTTATGACATATGACAGTAATAAATAAATTTTATTTGGATGTTTCAAGATTTCAGTCAAGCGTCAGTAACGCTGCTTAAAAAAAAAAAATCTTATCATTGTTGAATCAAAATAAGTAAGTATAAAAAGTTTTGATGCTTTGAAGAAATAAATATTTGTTTCTTACATTCAAGAAAATTTAAGCAGAGAAAACTTTGTGGTATAACAGAGTTGCTTAAGTGAATTTCTGTTAAAGTGATATTTTAAGATTAATTGGTAAAGTTGTATACAAGTTTTTATATATTCGAATGAAAATGGTGAATTTATTTTTAATGTTCCAAAATACTAGACAACTTGCTTTTGAAGACATTTTATCAAACAGTTGATCAATATTTTGGTATATAAAGTAAATCATACATAATCGTCATTGATTTGTAAATAATGACAATAATCATGCTTTATTTAGATTAAAGACGCAAAATGATGATTACATTTAAAAAAAATATTCATGTATGGTTTTACATTAATTAGATTTTATTTATTCTTAAAAATGTCTGATTGTAATAAGTTGAATTCAGTTACTCTAACTAAATATTATTTATAATGTTTAAATTAGAATGTATAAAACTGTTACAAACGATATGAGATAATAAAAAGAAATCTCTATTTATACATATTTATATAATTGAAACTGAAGTTAAAAATCCGCTTATAAAAATTGCAATGTGGTTCTATATAATAGAATTTACTGAAAAGGTGTCAGTTTTACGTTATCAATGAAGAAAATGTTTAGTTTTGGAACTTTAAAATAATGCCTGATGAAATATAATTAGAACGTGGTCATATGTGAAAAGAAACTGATCAACGCAATTATCTTAATTATAATCTGGTAGAGCATTCAGCGTTAGAAATCAATAATTGTAAAAAAAAAATCATTATATATACTCAATTGATTTTATTTTACCATTTAAAAAATTTCATTATTGAATGTTTGAATGGAAAAGAATTAATAAAATGAATTTTTAAATATGTTGTTAGCTTATAAACAAATTAAACCATAAATGGTTTAAACAATATTTAAGGTGTAATCAAATTAAAATAAACACCTGTAATGACAACATCATTAATATACATTGTCTAAAGTTGAAGTCGAAATTCATCAGAAAAATTGTAAATAAATGAATTATACGTAAAAATGTGAAATCTTGATATCGAGATTCTTTTTTAATCGTACGTGAAGCATTACATTTTTTTACCATCTAATAATATTAGTTATTGAGTTATTAAGTTATTATAGAATAAAATTCTATTTAAGTTTAATTTGTGTAGCTAATATTAAATCACTCATATTTATTTTAAATATTAAAAAAAATTGTTATTTATATAAAATAGTGTATAAATAATAATTATTATTCAATTAAAATTATATCTATGAATTTTAACTTATAATTGTTTAACGGAAGTGGAATAAATGATTCAAATTGCTGAAAACAAAAACTAAAGACTGTACAGTACAAATTTGCACAGCACAGTGGTCCAAATAAATAATGCGCTATTGAAGTGCTTTCGAATCTTACTGCAGACAATTATTTCGTTTATAAAATGTATGACAGTTTATGTGTCTTGTTGTAGACAGTTTATGAGTCTTTAAATAAAAACATCTTTTCTTTCTACGAAAAATAATTAAGTTTGATCGACGTATATTTATATTTCATATATTTATTTTTAATTTAAAATATAAATTTTGTGCAATTGTACAATTTTCTTAACGAATGAAATTGAAAATCTATTTTTTACTACGAAGGGTATTTTAAAATGAGTTTTACAAAAATATCTAAAAGTATTAAAACAATAATTTTTATAGATTTCCAGAAAATTTAATTTTTTCATTGCCGTTTATGATAATCTGATTACGTATACATATTTTTTCCTTGAACTATTTAGAACGAATTAAATAAATTTAGACTTAGTTCGATTCAACTCTAAGTATCATCAAAACTATTTAATTGATATATTGTATTACTTCTACTTGAGATCTTTCAAGACCTTATCTTATTTAATATGTAAAACTTTGTTCCAAAGCAAACGTTATAACTCAAATGTGATGGGCTTCAGAAGAAACAGTAAAATTTATAGTACAATATCAATACTCGGGTGAAAAATTATTATGTCTGAAAAACTGTTATGGCTATATAAGAATGTTTTCCATTTGGTGTATAACTAACTAGTGTAATATTAAATTTATATAGCTTTACAGAACATAAACCTGTTAAGAGAAAATAAACATAAATTATGAAACATTTCAGACGTTTTACAAACATTTATTCTACGTCCCAACAGTTACGTGTTCCACTTTAGAGCAAACGAAGTGTAAATTTAAATTTTTCTATAAGAATTAAATTATTTGCTACATTTGAATAAAAATAAGTCGGAAAATTTTACTTTATGCTTTAACGCATATCTGAAATCAATTTATTTTGCACGAAACAACTTTGCACAAAAGTATTTAGAAAATATTCAGCTTTATAACACAATTTTCATAGCAGTACGCAAAAACGGACGTGGATTAATTTCACGCGTAACAAAACAACGCGCGATTCGTAATGAAAAACAATAAACGATAAACTCTGAGCAATGTTAATTACGCTGTAATAATAAGCACGTAACGAAGGGAGATAACAGATGAAACAAGTAGACGCGGGAGTATGGCGTTTCTCGTCGGCATAACTGGCGTTAAGGGTAACGATACGCGAGGCGAAAGACGGCCGAAGACAAGAGGCGGCCGGGAACTATTAGCTGGCAGATTAGCAGTTTAAATTGAAATTTGCACGGACAGTTCGACGGGCGCGAGAGAGCGGCGTCGGGCGTGCAAAGAGTGAGCCGAAGTTGCTGATTGAAGAGCCGAATCTGCCACGCATCGGCTTCACCTCAACGTCTCCGGCTATGAAATGAGATATGATTATACGAGGTCCGCATACGCGTCAAGGCTACCGACCCTACACGCTCACGTTCGTCTCCCTCGAATTTGCAAGTTATGCGCGGCCGCGTTTCACCATGGGACCGTGACGAAAGCGACCTAAATAGTCCGCGCTGACTCTCCCGCCGATTTTGCCAAAAAGTCCCGGTTCGCCCGATCCCCGGATCACTTTGTACGCGAGGTCTTGAAATTCAGGTCATGCGCTCGTTAAATGCGGGAAAT
>JABFOX010003640.1:0-10163 GCA_022817665.1 Axea sp. ZL-2020
ATATTAAAACATATCAAAATATGCTTTAAAGATGTTCGTATTTAGTTGATCGGCACGCTTGATGCTTATTAGTTATGGATATGTATGAAGTAAAATAATTTAATAATCCTTACAAAGTAACTAGTAGTGGTAAATTTGTAGTTTTACGTTTGACTGCAAATATTATTGTGCGGAAATGCATAAATTCAACGACCGACAATTGGTTTATCAGCATGTCACCAGCTGATAATTTATTATAAAAAGCATTAGTATTATTATCATTTGAAGATAAAACAAGCTTTATTAATCCTGAAATGTAAATGCACCATTAAAAATCTACAAGAACATGCAATTTATTTACCTTCCAAGAAGACATTTTATTATCTTAAATGGTAAATACATTCAAGCACAATGACTGGTTTTTCTACATTTCATCAGACCTACAGAACTGACTTCAACAGTGATGATAAACAAGAGCCTGATATTATAACATTTTATAATATAACAAAGGGTGTAAGTTGATAAGACAGACGAAATTATATATGCCTAGTTTGGGCATGTTACAAGTGACTAATTCGAATATTTTTATTCATGCTTAACATAGCTGCACTAAACGCTTCTTAATTTTACCATCTTGAGACAGATGAAACAAGGGTTTTCCAGATATGATTAAATCACTAAGACGATGATGCTGAATCGGAATAATTTAATTTTTAAAAACAGTAAATAAAAGACTGATCTGAACTATTAATTAAAATATGTTTTATTATTTATAACAAATGGCTTAAATTATTAAAAAATTAATTAAAGTGTGTTTTATGTTGAAGTTTTCACATAAATGTAAAGATATTGAATGAAATTAAATATTTCAATAAAATTGTGTTCGATGAATAGGTTCATCTGATTTTATATTTTTCACAATTTTTTTCAATTTTAACATTCTGTAAAACGAATACAATTTATTTTATTCAAAATGTTTTGTGGAATTTTATTTTTTTAAAATACTTTTTTAAATAAAATATTAATTTGTTAATATATGTATTTTTTGTACTTCAGTGCTATTCTTTTGAAATTATGGAATCATAAATATTTTATAAATTTAAAATTAATATGTAGCCATAAGTAAGCAGAGGCTTTCAATATTATTTTCTAAATCTAGATAAGCTTAAAAACCAATAGTTCGAAAAAAAATTCTGATAACAAATTGGCAATGTTGTGGACCCCTGCACGATTGACGTTGTTAAAAAAATTATGCGACGGACAACGAGTTACAAAAGTTTGAATAGAATTCTATAAAAATGTATATTTATTCTTATTAGTGTTTTCAGATATTACCATTAATAATCTGTTCAAATGACAATTTTATTAATGGTTTTCAAATTTATAATGTATTTAATAGAAATATTTAGTAAAATAGCTTTGTTCGCAAATTCTTTTAATGAATATATAGAACATTTATATATTATTTAGAAAAATGTAACGTATTGAAATGTAATACAATGCAGAATTCATTGATGAGTAAATAATACGTATACAATTATTTTTATGAATGTTTTGTTGACATTTAATACAATCCAATCTTTTAAATTGGATCTTTTAAATTTCAGTGCAAACAATCTTTTAAATGTTTCAGGATATAATATTCACACATATATTTTAACATATTACAGATGTCAAAAATGCAATTATTGAACCTTTAATTATTGATGAATGTATTTCCGTATTCTGTACTGATAATTTATAGAATTTTATATTTTAATATCATATTGAACTTAACTCACATGATCATGGATTTTTATGATTAATATAAATTTTTAACAAACTGAATATTGTATTAAACAAAATCTTAAGATAAGATATTTGTCAATATGAATATTGTTATTATTAATTTGACAAAAAGCTCTTTGTATTGTTCTTATGAAATCTATTAATAATGTTGTAGAAAGATATTCGTACAGCTAAATAGATTTTACAAAGAGAATTCATGGAACGAAAACTTATATTACCTGCATTGAAATATTAATATTTTGTTCCAATAATTCTCTTCGTAAAATTTGTTTAAATACATATATATAACTTCTTCTAAAAAATAATCAAAATATAATAAGAAATAAATAAGCACAAATCAAATAGGAACACGACAAAGCGAGTTTTTACGTATATGCAAAAATATCAAAAACATTAATGAAAAAAATTTTTTATAATGTGTATTTTCTTCATTGTGGATACTGTACATGTGACAAATCACCTTAAGTTCTATTAATTTATCTAACTAACTCAAAAACATGTACAAGCATATGATGAATTCATAATTATCAAGTGTTCTGCGTAAGAGAAAGTGGGTCATACTTTATTTTCATTCTTATTATTTTTTATTTTAAAGCAATTTACTTTTAGATTATAAAATTACCTATGTTTTTATGCAAAAAATTATGATTCTATTAAAAAAAATAACGCATTTACATAAATTTATCGTTATAAGTTATCAAGAATGCATGAGCGATGAAATTATCTTTGTTTACGGTAAAAGTTATTAATATCAAATAAGCAGCAGCCAACTTTATTCAAAAGATAAATACTTTCTTCGACTAATTTGTTAGACACTTTAGTGCACTTTTTTATTACATAACTTTTGTATACATTTGTGTAATTTAGAATTGCGTTATCCATCGATTATCGTGAGAATTAATTGAATGGCTTTTAGTTCTATTAAAATCCTCTTATGCTTTTATACATCTATAAACCTCTCCAAACTGAAATTCAAGTTTTATGCGTAACACCACATTTAAATAATAAAGGATTGCTATATAAAGCACGTCTACAATTTTTATCTTTAGAAAACTACGTATCAATGTTGTAAAAAAGTTATTATTTCATTATGTATGAAAATATAATATCACGGTTAAAATTTTATTCATTTGATTTGAAAATAATTTAGGAAAGTGAAATATGTTAATTATTAAAATCCATAAATTGATCAACCATTTCATTTTTATATGAATTAAAATGTGAAAAATGTACTAAAATATTTCTAATAGACTGTGACATAAAATATAATTTTTTAAATAATTTTTTTGTGTCTTCAATAAACGATATTTAATTAGTTTGGTGAAATAAGAAATTGCAATTTAATTATAACTAACAAATATATCAGTAACTCAAAAAACAAATATATTTTGTATTTTTTTAAACAGTTAATGTTGGTTATAAATTCCCAAACAAAAATTCCTCTGGAATTTTTATCAAACATTTGCGAACCCAAACATATAAAGGGACACTGAGCAATATTCATGTAAGTTTGATAATATTTCTCCAGAGCACTTCAGTGATTATTGTTCTGTATCCGACCGTGTTGTTACTGATTTGGTTTACTGAATGTTCGGCGAAAATTGTAGAACTATTTTTTTTCATTATATGCATGATGAAAAATTATTTTAAGCATAATACAAATATATTTGAAAAAATAAAATACGAAATAAAACATTTGTCTGTGAAAAATACCTTGTTTTAAACTGTACATTTTAAAACATGTACAAAAATAACGTGTACATCATTTGTTGTATAATAATTAGCATTAAGAAAGCTTCTTATAATTATCATTACGCACAATTGAATTAGGCATACTAAATATATTATTTCAACGTTAATATAACAATAAAATAATATTACTAGAATATTATTTAAAATTAATTAATGTTACTTTAACACATGAAAGATATTATTCTAGTGCTTCAGTGACAATGTTTAATTCATTTGCATATGAATTAAATTAAGAATGGAATCTTTTTTGGTATCACCTGTCTAAATAACATCTTACCACTTCACCAAATTTTATTTGATCTTACAAAAATGATTATTAATAGAGTAAAATACATGTACTGTATTATGTAATTAAATTTATATTCAACGTAGGCATAATCTAGAGAAACGAAATACTGAATAATCACAAAATAGAGGTAATGTTTCATTATTTGTTCTATATTTTTAAATTTGTATTTTAAATTTGTCATCCCGTCTGTGCATAGCAGTTAAAACGTTATTTCAACAAGTTGCTAAATATAAACATCTCTCATTATTTATTATTATTACATTATTATGATTGTTGTTACATGTTATTATTAAATTAACAATATTAATTATAAATTTGCATTACTTAAAGTACAATATATAAATAAATAAGCATCATTATTTAAATAACTGAAAATAATAAATAAAAATAATTCGAATATACTTTGTAACGAAATATTGAACAAATTGAAAATGTAAAATAGAAACGTGTATAAAATCAATATGGTGAGTTTTTTTAGTATAAAATACATGCTAAATTTTTTGTTTTTGATATATTTAAATAAGAAATTAGTTCTGTATCAATTTGCGTACGACTAGAATTTTGAGAAACGACAATTAGTTACCATCATTCTTCATAATATAATGTGAGTTGGAAAAATTATAGTTGTGATATTTACAAAATAGTTCATAAATATTCAACGAATATTATGTATAGAATAATAATATGATGTAGTTGTAATCAGGCACAAGGCTTTGTAGGACTCAAATGGTGACATTCTTTTTGCCTTTGCTCAATATTATTCATTTATATATTGTTTATAAAATCAATGTTGCAATAATATTTTAATATTATGATTTAATAAAGATTAAAAATATTTAACAAATTTCAAACATTTAAGACATGAGATTAATGATTTCATGAATTGTCATGAAATAAAATGTTAATTTTTCATTGGTTAATTCTTTCGAACATTTTACTACATTTCTTATAAGTAGTACTTTTTATAAAGCTGTAAATTAGTTATTTTATTTATTTATTAGATATAATGTTTTATCTACTTATAATTTATTAAATGATTTGCGAAAAGATTATTACTACGTATACTATGTCTGCTATATCGAAAATGAATTCAGTTTTATATAATAAATTGTACTTACAATCGGTAAGATATGAGATTTGATCTAATTCCTAACAAATAAGATTTTGTATAATTTCTTAAAAAGTAACTAAAATAATGAAGTTGTAGTACTGATATAATATCTATGGAATATTACTTTAATGTTATTTATAATACATTGGAACAGTTCGTAGAACCATTTTTAATATTAAATTCCATGATTTGTTGATTAACTAAGTCCATTATTCAGAAAAAATTGCTATGATTTCAATATTTTAATTAATAAATTAATACCATTTTATAGTTTCGTTAAAAAATTCCTGTGATTTTAATGATGCACATTTTGAAAAATATCATTGATGGGTACGATGTATAGTATTATTATTATAATCGTTATGATTGTTTCACAAATTGAAACGTAGTTATAAATACAATTCAGAAAATTTTATTCATTCTTTAATATATATATTATTTATTATTAAAATAAGAGCTGCTTATAAAAATATTTTATAATTCGTTTAACACAAAATATGACTGTTTAAATACTTATTGTAATAACTATTTAATTCCTAATGATATATTAGGAGACTTTTTATTTGTGGAAGTTACGCGAAATTGCATTTAAGGTTAATTGTTAAAACCTCATGTACACAAGTTCGGTTTGTTTTTCCTAATTTTTGGTATTCTCTGAAAATTTAGAATAAAACAGAACCAAAATAATAACTTTGTGAATTTTCAAGTAGGACTAGTCTTGACATATTAACTCACTTATTGTTATTCTTATGTCCCTCTTCGGCTTAGTTATTGTGTCCGACCTTTTAGTACTTCCGCGGATAACTGTTTCCTCTCTTTGTGTTGTAAGGTTGCTTCTTCGTTCGTGGCAGACCATTTCGTTACATCTATCTTTGTCGCTCTATGGCTTTGAACGCCATCCCACGTTTCCATAGAGATAGGTAAATGGAATCCGTAGCGAAGCCGTTGCTATGGCGATTCGCTCCGCAGCTTCACCTACCTTGCTCTTTCCATCTGTCTCTGTTACTCTTTGGCTCCATGCGCTTCCATCTCCGTTAAGGTAACGTCGATCCCTTTTTCGTCTCCGTCGGGTCTTGGCGCGTTACACCTTTCTTCGTTGCCTCTGTCGTTCACCTGTTTCCACACGAAACAAAACGCGTCAGGACTTTGCAGTGCACGCAGACTAAGCAGAATCACACAAACGAGTCTTTCTCGTCATCATCTTCCAGCCAGCTTGACGCCCCTCTAACGATGTGATGCAGTTCAACCGGAAGAGGAGCAACCAACAAACTTGAGCAACAAGCATTCTTCCGCAACAAAAGCCAACTCACGAGAAGACGTACACGCGTACGCTCCGTTCATTTGTCCACTCAATTATAGCGTTGTTAAAGGACTTTCGAGAATGTTTAGGTTGACTAGTTATTTGCAGAGTGCAAAATCAACCTGCTGTAAAAAACAAATTGAATTCACACAGTGTTTTAATGTTTGCCTAATATATTTCAACTCAGTTGGAAACGTACATTCAAATTGTATCGTGATATTACTATTGTGATGGTTAGTTGTTTTATGTGGGTTGGGATTAAGTTCTTGACTTGGGATGGTCATTGTTTTAATTGTATTTGAGTCTCCTCAAGTTCTTAGTTTCACGACTGTACTTTGTGCAAATGAAGGAATTGAATATGAAAGCAAAGTGAAAGGATAATTTTGAATGAGGATTAGAGATATTCAAAAAGAGAGAACTGTCGAATTTCTATGCACATTTTCCTTTATAGTACTCTATTTTTCAGTAAAAACAAGTGAATCTAGGCAAACAAAACACTACTTTTCATATATTTTAAATATAATCATTTAATCCCTTCTTTTATTTTATTTCAATTAGTATTTTTTTTATCTTTCAACAAAATTTTTATTATTTTGCATTTAATTATTTTTGTAATAGTACTTTAATTGCATCATTTATTTACAACTTTCAGCTTTTGTATAAAGATACATGACTCAATTGAATATGTTATAAAACCATTTTATTATTTATGATAAAGTGTGCATAAATGATTAGTATGATACCCTCATGCCATAAATTAATGTTAAAATGTTTGATATGATTTATATGGTGATAATAATATTTATATTTATATTATAAATAAATATAATGCATTACTATCAAATATTAATTTTATAATAATACTTCAATTATTCAATACATGTACACATAAAGTACATCTAAAAGTAGACATGATTATAGTATGATATCTACATTGTTCTTAATGTTTGAATTAATTTATTTACTGATTATACATTAATGATTGAATTTTATCTGTAACTTATATTGAGATTAAAAAATTTATATTTATAATAAAAAACACTGTGTGCTTAATTAAAAAATTTTAACAATTTTTTGATATTATTTATGAATTAAAATTCATTGAATAATTTAAAACCAACTCGACTCGTTTTTTAGTTTAAGAAATAGTTTCGTTAAATTAATTTAATATTTTTTTATTGTAAGTGCATAGTTATGAAATAAAATGAAATTTAATATTTACAATAAATATCCATTTAATAGTTTAGTCGAATATTACTAAAATTACTACAAATAATATTATTCATAAATTGTATTTATATCATGTTAAAATAATACGTCTTTTGTTAAATATACTTTAATGTTGTAATATATACTTAATTCACTAATGTATATGAATAAAATAAAATTAAATATTTTAAACAAACACAATTTATTAAATATTGCTTAGTATAATTATGTTTTTAATTATAAGACAAATTCATATTTATATTTAATTGTGAATTATAATATAAATACGAGTTGGTTATATTTTTTAAAGTGCAATTATACAGGAAAATGTTAGAGAAATATTATGCATAGTTTAAATATAGTTAAAATAAAAGGAAATAAGAATCGTAATTGACGCGG
Source organism: Axea sp. ZL-2020 (assembly GCA_022817665.1). NCBI lineage: Eukaryota > Metazoa > Arthropoda > Insecta > Hymenoptera > Scelionidae > Axea > Axea sp. ZL-2020. Next base: position 7,828 of record JABFOX010003640.1, read on the forward strand.
AGACTTTAATGCAATGCAGTCATGAAAATCTGATAATTCAATGGTTTACCACAAGGATGCTAAGTAGTTCAATACCTATTTGATCAGACATTAGCAATCGTAGAGTATTGCTTTAATTTAATAGTTGTATGAAATTATAAGTTTACAATTACATACAACTAACGATAAAATTAGCATTATTAACAGATATAATTTTACACGTTTGTTATACCGGAAAATATAATCCAACATAATAGCACTTTATTAACAAATATTTAAACTTTTTTACATTTGAAACATATTCTTTAATTAAATGATTACATTTATTAATTTAGTAATTTTGAATTATGCAGTTATTAATTAATTGTTTTTACACATGTAATTTTTTACAATTTTTTATTGCAGTCTGTATTTAAAATAACTCGCATGATATGTGTTTCGTAAACTGTCATTCGTATAATTAAAATAAATATACTTTAATTAAATTGCAATATTTTTACATTATATTTTATAATATGTTTTATTTAATTAGAACAATAAAGTTAATGCAAATTTTATAATATAATATTTAGTTAATTTTCTTCACTTTTTTTAAAATAAATTTAAAAATACAAAAAATTACAAATTTCAAAATAATTTTAGTAATTAATTTTAATATTATAATATATAATTACAATTAATATGTCTGAAATATTTCTACAGTTTTGCATATTATAGCAATTATTATAAAATATATAGTATAAAATACAAATAATTGTACCATAACTCTTAAACAGAAGTAAAAATTATAATATTGAATAAAAATTTTAATTTACATATATACTTTACTTACGAAGTCTTATTTGTATACTGAAATTTGAAAATTATAAAATAACGGAATATTTTTAAATTAATAAAGAAAACTATGAACTCATTAATTTATAATTGTTTAAAAAATTATGTACTTTCCAAGTTAAAAATTTTCACGTTCTTTTTGAAAAGTCCTGGAATTCACCGAAGATCAGATACCAAAAACCAGTTTTTATAATAATTAAATTTTTAGATTCGTGCAATTTAGTTAAGCGTGGGAAATATATATTATATTTATAATTAATAGTTCTTAATCACAATTGGTGGATTCATTGTTAAATTCAATAAATGTACAAAATATTATTAATTTTTATGTTTACTGATATTACTTTATATGCAGCATCTTCTCTAGATTCAACTTGTTCATAATAAAAATCGAAATTACACAAATATATTTAACAACATAAACAAATATATATATAAATAGTTTCTGAATATAATTTCATGTAACTCAACACGATGTAACAATTTTTAATTATATAAGTACATTGCTTTGAGATGATTGTAACTCTAACAATACAAGCTAAGTGTTTTTAAATATATCTGCTTTCAAAAATTGTTTTCTTTAAATCAATATTAATTATTAATTAATAATCAATTATACCTTATGATTTATGAAATACTAATAATTTATTAATTCATAATTATAATAACTAGTAAAGCGTTAACATACAAGTAACGTTAGCTTTTATAAGTATATTATGTTATTTTAAGACTAGAAGACAGTAATAATAAATAAGTTATTATGTTAAAATAATTATAATATGTATAAATATATATTCTAAAATAAGAATTATATATGTTTGTTCTTTTTACGTTATCTACATGCATTTTTAAGGAAAGGAAATTTTAAGAAAATTTATTTAAGTACAACGAATCTACATTAGTACAGTAATCGCAATACTGCATTATAATACGATTAGAAATAATAAAAATTATTTTCAAATTATTTTTTTCTGTTTAATAATAATATTTTAAATACGAATTTTTTATATATTAATTTAACTAGTAAATTATAGAATGCCGTTAATGTGCACTATTACCGTTGTAATTAAATATTAAAAAATAAATTTGAACTAATTTGCATTGAAGTACACTCAAATGCTTTAGAAAACCATAAAAACTTTAGTTCTGAAATTAAGAATAGAGTCACTTACTGTAATACAATTACCAAGCTTCAGTGTTTCAAATTTGGTTAAATATAATTAACAGCTTATTCAGTAATATATAAAATTGCTATTTTCTATTTTCTTTATACGATTCATGTTATACGTTCATACGCTGTGTATTTAATTCGTTAAATTAAAATAATTTGTTTTAACCAAAACACATAGAAATATTTTAAAGATATTTTACTTCTTTTGATATAAATTGACAAATATGTTGTTGATAAATTATTGTAATTTAATAAGAATCGTTTTTGACGGTTTAAATATTTTTAAAATATTTCATTTTTCATTTTAATTTAATATATATTTTAATTTGTTTTGCTTTAATTTATTTTGTGT